>MJUU01018898.1:59129-86579 GCA_002080025.1 Modiolus philippinarum
TGTGTCTTTGACATTTTCAGGAAATTTACCAAAGTTGGAACCGGAACCAAAATTCCAAAAGCTTATTGCAAATCTATAGACTATATGCAACAATTCTGCATAAGGATTTGATTCCTAAATCCAAAAATGTAAGAGGAATTTGCGTCACATGCCACATGTGTCTAATCCACATCTTTGGGTCTTTGTTAAAATTAACATCATGGGGCCTCTTGTTTGCACCAAGACCAATATCAAAAATCCGAAAGCTTATTGCGCATCTACAGACTATATGCAACAATTCTAAAATAAAATTAAATCCCTAAATCCATAAATGTACGAGGAGTTTGTGTCACATGCCACATGTGTAAAAATTGACATCATGGGGCCTCTTGTTTGCACCAAGACGAATATCGAAAATCCGAAAGCTTATTGCACATCTGCAGACTATAAGCAACAATTCTACAATAAAATTAAAACCCTAAATCCAAAAATGTAGGCAGAGTTTGAGTCACAAGAAAAGTGTGACGGACGGACGGACGGACGGACAGATGGATGGACGGACAGACGGAGGGTATTACATTATCCCCGAACTTTCTTCGAAAGTGCGGGGATAAAAATACCTTTTATCTGACCGATGCCAAAGCATCGGCCGATCTATCCTTCATAACCGGGTGTGAATTTCAGCGGAATCCCAGAAAAAGCTGGTCCAGTGAATTTTGTCAATTCTGTCTTATTTTTGGCTAAATAATGCATGAAACTTTCAAGTTTTTTTTTCAAAAAAGGGGGATCCGAAGTTGTTTTTTTTTTCAAAAAAGGGGATCCGATCTCTGCACCCGGCCTCTGGACCTACCAAAGCGAAAGTATACTATATTTCTTCAAATTCTTGTTTTTCAGCTTCTACCATTACCTAAACTATATATAACAACTAAAAATAGCGAAATATATCTGTGTAATTGGATTAAATAAAAAACTAGTTACCTTATAATACCGATCCATCAATACTGATCAATCTATCCTTGAAAAGTGTACACGCCTCTAATCACATGCTAATTGCATGTTGTTGCTACCTAGCTGTCATTCAAGTAAAAAATAATCAGCACTGTCGGTAAACGTTTTTCATTGGTCATATTACAAATCATATATAGCACCACCCTACTCTTTAAAATATTTATTGCACACAAAACGCTAACGCGTTTTTTGTGCGATAAATATTTTAATTCGTAAAAACGGTGCTATATATATTACATGTCGTTAATGAAAAAGTGGAGCTAACAGTATGAGATGATTTTCTGCCTAGAATTGATTTGAAAGAGTCATTTTCAGACCAAATTCAAATCTTTCCATGCTGTGAATTGTTGTAGGAATAATAAGCAGTTTTCATTTATTTTCAAATTATATGCGAATATAGCAACTGATGTTGAAGATATATATAGAACGTGTTGGTGATCTTGGGGTAGGGTGTTGCTTGCCAGCCCCAAATATTGGTAACCATAGCAAAAAGTGTCATCTTTTTGCTTTTTTGGCCTTTTTCTTGTGGCCACAAAATGGCTTGCGGCAACATACCACAAATTTAAAGTGGGGTACAAATACTGTCTCTAGTAGAACATGTAATAAAGTATCAAATGATCCAAAGCAGCATAAATTGGATTAAAAATGCCCAGTTTGATGCGAAGTTGACCATGGAATCAACCTTGCATACATACAACATAAAAGTACTAGTATTTATATGTCAAATGGTTACTCTTTGACCAGCATGGGCCATATAATATTAATAAATGCTACACTTTGTTTTAAAAAGATACAAATCACCAGCATAAGGGTTGAGTTCTGTTTGAGAAGAAAACTGTTTTCTTGATATGAAAAGAGGTTTTCAAATGTTGGTTTCTGATAAATACATGTATATCCAATCAGTTTACAATTAAATAGAAAATGACAATCACCTTCAACAATTATAAATAAAGTGATACCTAATTTCGACGATATAGGAATAACAGAGAATAAAGCAAAATTATGTACCCACAAAAATAATAATCTTTAGAATTGTTATGTCTCGTGTACATTTTTAGATTGCCCTAGATATAATCTTGAATTCAGGATTAATAGCTTCTTACATGAGAGCAGATCAAAGATTGGGGTATCTTTCACGAATGTAAGAAATTCCGTCTTTTCTTGAGTGGAGCGTACCGAATTAAGAGAATAAGATGCAGAATTTCTTATATGAGTGAAAGATTTTCCGATCTTTGATTTTTAGCTCACCTGACCCAAATGGTCAGTGTGAGCTATTGCCATCACTTGGCGTCCGGCGTCCGTAGTCTGTCTGTCTGTTAACTTTTCACATTTTCATCAACTCCTCTGAAGCCACTGGAGCAAATTTAACCAAACTTTACAGGATTGATGTATTGAAGGTCCTTTTCAAAGAATGCTCATTTCGTTCCGATCTGATAAAAAACATGGCCACCAGCGCAGAACTTAGGTTTCACATAGGACCTCTGTGGGAAAAATAACATTTTTGACTTCTCCTCTGAAACCACTTAAGCAAATTCAACCAAACTTTACAGGAATGATGTACTAAAGGTCCTTGACAAAGAATGCTCATTTTGTTCCGATCTAATAAAAAACATGACCGCCAGCGCGGAACGTAGTTTAACAGTGGAACCTATGGGAAAATCACATTTTCATCTTCTCCTCTGAAACCACTGAAGCAAATTCAACCAAACTTTACAAGAATGATGTACTAAAGGTCCTTTAAAAAGAATGCTCATTTTGTTCGGATCCGATAAAACACGTGGCCACCAGCACGGAACTTAGGTTTAACATTGGACCCTATGGGAAAAATCACATTTTCATCTTCTCCTCTGAAACCACTGAAGCAAAATCAACCAAACTTTACTGAAATGATTTACTAAAGGTCCTTGACAAAGAATACTCGTTTTGTTCCGATCCGATAAAAAACATGGCCACTGAACTTAGTTTAACATTGGACCCTATGAGAAAATCACATTTTCATCTTTTCCTCTGAAACCACTGAAGCAAATTCAACCAAACTTTACAGGAATGATGTACTAAAGGTCCTTGACAAAGAATAGTCATTTTATTCCGATCCGATAAAAAACATGGCCGCCAGCACGGAACTTAGGTTTAACATTGGACCCTATGGGAAAAATCACATTTTCATCTTCTCCTCTGAAACCAATGAAGCAAATTCAACCAAACTTTACAGGAATGATGTACTGAAGGTCCTTGACAAAGAATACTCATTTTGTTCAGATCCGATAAAAAACATGGCCGCAAGTTCGAACTTAGTTTAACATTGGACCCTAAGGAAAAATCACATTTTCATCTTCTCCTCTGAAACCACTGAAGCAAATTCAACCAAACTTTACAGGAATGATGTACTAAAGGTCCTTCACAAAGATTGCTTATTTTGTTCCGATCCGATAAAAAACATGGTCGCCAGCGCGGAACTTAGGTTAAACATTGGACCCTATGGGAAAAATCACATTTTCATCTTCTCCTCTGAAACCACTGAAGCAAATTCAACCAAACTTCACAGGAATGATGTTCTCAAGGTCCTTGACAAAGAATGCTCATTTCATTACAATCTGATAGAAAACATGGCCGCCAGCATGGAACATAGTTTTACATTGGACTCTATGGGAAAATCATATCATATGTATAGAAGGTCCTTTGCAAAAATTACTCATTCCAATAGGATAAGACAGAAACACTGGTGTCTCTGCACCTCTAGTTATCAAATGTAAGTAGCTATTTCTTCCGTAAAATAGGACAAGAAACATCTGGAAACCTATACTGTTTGAGTAACATCGTCGCCATTTGAGTGTACCTTATATTGTGACGTCAGGTGTTTTATGACGTTTAGCTATGGCTACGATTGTTGTATCACAGAAATGAACACTTTTGGTTGGTCATTTACCCATGGGAGAGGAGGTCGCGTGCATAGATCTCACATGGGTCATCTCACACTGCAAACCACCATTTATGGAAGAATAATATTTTCCGTTCTCTCCATGATGTTTTCTCAATGAACTCTGGTCCTGAGAGACCAGTATACAAACATCTAAATGTTGACATGTTTTTACAGTTATGACTATTATTTTATTTTAATAGGATCAGCATTACCTATTGGCTGGGCAAGAGTCCCATTGTTTCAGCGAGACCTTCGTCAAGGTTATCCATCAGGAAGAGACTCAGTAGATTCTATAGATATTCATTGGTTAATACAAAATGGAGATTTTAAATTTACCCTCCATCCAGGAGATGTTCCTGAAGTTTCTACTCATCCTTCAACACCAACAATACCCTCACAGTCAGAAGGTAACAGAATTAAACAGCAGGCTTGTATTTCCAAAAATTGATATAGACATTAAGCAAGTATGAGTTCTGTGTTGTAAGCATTTTGAGGTTGGCTTCAATATCAACTACCTGTTTGAGGGAACTTTTATTATTCGATATGTTTGGGCTGTTGGTTTATGATCCAAGAGTAGAACCTCATGACTGACCTATTTTATGTTTTATTTTTAGGAACAGTTATTGGTTATCACTCTGAGCTGTGGATCATGGTTTATGATCCCAGAGAAGAACCACACGATAGACCCAGACCACCAGGATTACCTGCCTCACTGCCACCACAGGTAGCACCATCTGATACAAGGCATAGTCCAAGTTATAGTCCTAAACCTCAGCCTAGTCCTCGACCAACACCTAAACCAAGAGAGAGTCCCAAACCAGCACAAAGGGCTAAAGAATCTCCAAAGCCAAAGCCAAGGTATTTATGTATCCTATTTGTACAGTATAACTTGGATGGTTGGAACTGTAATAGCTCAATCACCATGGATGTCTTCAAAAAATTTTAGTTGTCCATTTGTTAAAGTTTATACATAATTTGACCTTGATAGCTCATACACCTCTATAGCTCAAACTTTTTTCGTTAGTCCCTTTGGTGTTAGACTTTTAAACTGTACATGTAAGAGGAGAGGTCGGCCCTTTTTTGGAATGTCAGGATTAGATGATTTTAAGCTCGGAATTTGGGGATTTTTATCATTTAAGCCCAGGATTTGGGGAAATAAATTGTCTGGGAATCCGGATTTCATTAGTCTTTAGGTTTCTTTGTAGTTCGAGATTTCAGGATTTAGAAAGAATAAAATCGGGATTCCGAGATGAGACCCCCTCCGGCTCCCCTCATGTAATTAAAATACACCATTACTTGGTCATAGCAAGGTTTTCATTCTTTTCAGGCCCCATCAATAAAAGTTATTATAGGAATAAAAGTAATTTTGGAGGAGTTTATCGATGTGTAAACACGGCTGACTCTCTCACAAACTAAAAAAAGTCCGAAGGACTTTATGTAGAGTTTGTGAGTGAAAGGCCGCATTTACACATTCATAAACTCCTCCAAAATTACTTTTATTTCTTATAATTCCAATCCTTTGAACTTTGAACTATGTTGTCACTGATTTTTATGTCACCATATACTGCACTATTTAACGTCGTAGTGTATTAATGGGCAAGAAAAGTTGATTGAGAAATAGCTTTTTTGTTGTTCATGACGTTGACCAATGAAATTGGAAGTTTCATTAGCTATTGGAATTAAAGAGTTATAAATCTTGACCTTTTTCAATCTGTATTCTTGAGATAACATGTAGCATATTAATCCATATTTTAATGGCTCTTTCAGATGGGAAAGTTCAACTAACATGTCTTTGACTTTTACCTAAATGTTTCATGTTCATATCTTTAAGTACAGTTTTAGATGCATTACATCAAAATGGTATTTTATCGCATAAATAATCTTGATAAATTTTATCTGATTCAGAGATAGTTCTGCAACCTACAATTTGAAATTGATTGATTTTGATTGAATGTTTGCATTTAGGTATAGTTTCCTGAACAGATTGTAATAATATCCTTCTTGTTACAGAGAGAAGCCAAAGATAAGATTTAAGCCAGTGGAGGATGATGGTCCGTGGGTGGAATATAAACCTGAAGTTGCTGATGAAATGAACAAGGAACCGACAGAAAGAAATAAGAAATTTGATTTGTATATCGATGGTGTTAGGTTTATCCCTGATAATTCATCAATAATAAAGGTAAACATTATAACTCTGACAGCTCAAGTCTTGTTTAATTTGTTATGGTGTTAGGTTTTCCCTGATTGTCTGTTGGTGGAATATAAGCCGGAAGTCCCTGATAAAATGAACAAGGAACGGACGGAAAGAAATAAGAAATTTGATTTGTATATCGATGGTGTTAGGTATATCCCTGATAATTCATCAATAATAAAGGTAAACATTATAACTCTGACAGCTCAAGGACTGTTCATTTTGTTAGATTTTGTCTTAGAAAGTTAATAAGATAAAGTTTTTGCCTTTGAACTGAATGAATAAACAAGAATCAGGTCTTCCCTTTTAGCTGAATGCATTAACAAGAATTAGTTTCAAGTGCTACATGTCCATATAGGAATCATTTTGCTATTACAGATGATTTTGTCCAGACCAAGTTTATCCATGAGCTGAATGGATCTATCAGAAAGTGAATTATAGTACAATGATACACAATCATATGTGCAATATTGATATTCATTAAGGTGTAACACAACTAATTCGGAACCCAGTCAGCCACATATGTGAATATAGTCCTTATTTGACACGACATAGTTCCAAAGAAGTGTTAATAGCGTTGTAGATTCAAAATGTTGGCGAGTCATTATGAATTGAATTGAAAAGGCATACAATAGTGAATCTTTTAAGCCTAAATTTATACGATTTCGATGCAAATTAAAGATTTTATCAAAGTTGAAAGCGGAGGTATTTTCCCGTGAAAACACAGACAGGAAGTACCTATCCCTGGGTTGTGACCTTCCGGGAACAGTTTTTTCTTATATTACAGTTAAGGTCGGTTGATTTTTTCATGAGGGTTTACCGAAAGATGTGTCTTTCAGAAGAGACATGTGTCATTTTGTTTGAACTTCAGATAAAAATTCTACGAGCACAGAAACATGTGCAATTTAACATGGGAGGCAATGGGAGACGGAATTAGTTGTGTTACACCTTAATAAAGTCCAATTAGGAGGTTACATTACTAAGCTTCATTCTTACCACTAACAATAATAATCCTACCAAAAACAAAATCTTTGAATATAGAGCTTACATTTACTGTTGCCGTGTTTATTGGTGAATACCTGTAATAAATCTAATCCCTACCTTCATAATATTTATACATATGTTGTTGATAGATAGCAAGATTCATTTGAATTACAGGAGACAAACTGGGTTGTTGATTTTTTTTCAAAATTTGAAAGATGTATGAATTGTGTTTAAATGTTACAACTATGTAAAAAGATTTCATGAATCTCCAGCAGACAAAATGTTCTGACTGGGCAATATTGTTATTTTACATGTGTATTTATTATTTGCTAGGTGACAGGAATTCTGGGATCTCCAGCTGACACCAAGATGTTGTTAACCCTCCCAGACTTGGACCACTCAGCTAGATGTCCTATTTTCCAGTTTAGACTTACATTTAATGACCAGGGGAATGAATTAGATGAAGATATGGTCGCCTTCCTGAGGGTATATACCTGGGATGTAATTAAAGAAGAAATATCTGTTATAGGAAGTTGTTTTGTACCAATATTTGATAAAAATAATGTAAGTCTAGTGTTTGATTTAGAGCAGAAAATAAGAATATTTTAATGTTAATATTTCAGTTACATTCTGATGATATTAGTATGTGGGCTTTCACCTCAATGAAGGTGATCACAGTTCAGTATACATAGTCTGTTCTAATATGAGGTTTAATTGTATGAGGCTTAGAAACAGGGGCAATGTGAGCTGCAGCGAGACCAGAAATCTGTCTTTACAGAACTACAAGTCACTCAACAATATGTAATGTGAAAACCTGAGTGAATTGAAAACCTGTATAAGCCCAGCTTCGTCTTTTTTGGATGTCTGTAAAATTCAACAAAACATTCCCCTGGGAAGTGTTCAGTTTAAACTAGATTTTACCCTTATATAATTCAAATACCTTCAACCATTTTCACAAAAAATCTTGACAAAAAAATTTTGGAAAGTCTTTGACATTTCATGTTAGTGTTAACTTTGAAAATTTTGATACATCCCTCCTAGCAAATTGTTCATTTTGAAGTTTTTTTATGTAAAAGCAAAATATTATTACATGTATATTTGAAAAGATTTGAAATGTTTTTTCCCACAAAATCACGAAAAATTCCACGTTTACAGTAATGTATAATTTTATGATAATTGAGTTGTAAGATTTTTCTGTGAAATGACTGCAGTATCTCACAGTAACAAGTACTTATAAATAAATATCTGCCAGAAATGGATAACATTTAAACTTATTTTGTGTAATTTTAGGATTATAAACTAAATGTGGGTGGACATCAGTTACGTTTACACAATGGTGTACCTCCACAGAAAACTAAATATCTAGCTTCAGACTTGGACAACATACCAACTGTACCAGGGGCATCTATTTTAGTACGAATTTTACCATATCAGGAGGTCAGTATAGATGTATACTGTATTTAAAGATCAATAAGAACAGTTTAAGTTAGAGAACTTGTATAGAGTTTCAAATGACATCATCAATCACTTAATACAGTTAAAATCAATATGAAAATTCACTATGATGGGGAAAAAGAAAACTTGGTCACATAAAAAAGGTTCAGTTAATACATGTGATCACTAAGGCAGGTTTGACTGTAATTATAATTTCTCATGTAAGAGACAAACCATTTGCTATTTGTAGTTGTGTATTACATACATGTATGATGTTGATAAGTGTATCTCGAGTAAGCAAAAAATTGCATGCACACAGCAATAAGATAAAAAAGGAAGAAAAAACACTTCATGTTGACATGCTAGAATTACAATTTTACATTTTTAAAACTTGATTTATTGTATTTGCTAACTGAAATATCAAGAATTCTAGTGCATCAGTTTTGAAACAGATGATATGGTAGGTCAAAGTTGACTGTCAAGTATGCCATCTACCTGCCATGAACAGAGTTGGATCCCCATTTTGCCTCCATTTGGTGGCCTTTTGAAACTACAAACAATGGGTCTTCTTTTATCATCAATAAAACAAAATAAAGCATGGTATTAACATTCAAACATCTTTTAATTCTATTTACTTACACTATGAAGCATACAGCAAACAACACAACCCCAACAATAATGAATATAGACTTCAAGTAAAATGCTGATGTCTTGTTATGGCGTTATTTAACATAAAAGGCTTTGATGTTGTTTTGCAGTTTTTTACGTCTTTGCTTATTCATACAAAGAAACATAGTAAAATTGTATGATTGCATTATTATCAAATAAAAGTACATTGCTTGAATACCTGAGGGCTCCAATCTTGAAAATTGCATTTTGACCATCAAATGTATGATTTACGCCCTCTGGTATTCAAATAATGTATTTTTATTGCTTAATTAACAAAGAAGAATGTTTATTACCTTATAAGCTTAAATTCATCAGAGAGGCATACATTTGAACTCACCATTTGAATTTTTAGAAGAATTTAAGTTTATTATACTCCACTCGAAGATGGATGGTTATATTTGAAAATACTCTCTGTCATTCCATCCCATATTTTCCATCACAATATTTTCCGTTCTGCCTGAAGGGATTCATTTGAAAATTTGCAGGATACTTTCGTGGTATGAGTTGTGCATTGTTAGAATTTTTTGTTGCTCTATATTATCAACTTCCTGTTTGACGAAATTTTGGAAAATTTTGTGCAAGTGGGGGTATGCTTGGAACAACATCGTGTGCAAACTCGTGTTTTTTGTTTTTGTTTTTCAGGATGATATTCCTGCTCCTAAATATGGAATAGGATATTACAGATCTGAGGAATGTCGACCTACAGTATCGGAGAACAGGATATTTACAAGTTATAAAGAACACATGATGTACCCCAAAACTGTCAGAGACATGATACAGAGATTACAACAGGCAGAGGGCCAATCTTTGGGTAAAATTAATTATTCACAATTTTATCAGAAACATTGTTACTCTTTGCTCTTCATATCAATTTGTATACATTTTCAAATGAATACCGAAGGAAAAAATGAAAAACGGATGATTATAAAATCAAAAATCCAAAAGAAACACGGCAATTCATATTAAAGTTACAAAGACAAAACAAATCAACAAAAATGATCAAGAACGCCACAAAACCAAAGTAATTTCAGTCCATCATTGTGTCAGTCATAAAGTTAAAGTTTATGTATCTTTTAAATCAGGGAGCCGGATGCCACATTTTTGTCGGTCATGACGGAAATTCTCAACTTTGACCAAACTGAATTTCCACCTTTTGGACATTCAAAAAAATTTTTTGTAGAAAAATGGGACATTCTATTCTAGAATTTGATTTGAATCACCAAACCGCTAATTAAATTTGACCAAACAAAATGATTGATTCAGTTTAAAATTTGTGTAAAGTCCTGATTAAAGATATAACAATGCTGAGAGGAATAATATACTGTCTGCAGGTGTGTCTTGGATCTTGATTAGAATTAGGTCACCTTAACCTTATTTTTTATTCCTGAGTGACTGAGATTAAAGTTTTGTCTAAAAGTGGAGATCTTACATTTTATAGCTTGTAGAGGGATTAGCTGTCATTGAGGACTACTTCTCTTTGCCAATGCAGCATGTGTAAGCAGGTTTGGCAGGTTATGAATTAATGATTTCTTTAACAGGTGAATCAGATGAAGATTTATTAGGATGGCTTCAGGACAAGTTGGACGTAAAGAAATATGGATCAAATGTCGCTGCTGGAAACCTGCCGTTAGATAGATGTATCCGTTACAGAGTCAAAATGGGCATTAATATTAAAATACACCAAGCTCATAGTCTGCCAGGTGAATAACATTTCTGATTAAAATTGACAAATTTTTTTGAGACAGAATTATTTACATGAGCTTGAAAAAATAAAATGAATCTTTGCAATATTTTTAATCCTTATATAAATGTATCAGCAGAAATAGAAAACAACACTTAGTCACAGTGAAGTTGATCAAGATGGAAAAAATGTGAAATAAGTATCCCTGAAAATAAATTGTTTTACAGTAAAGTTTAATGTATTTGTATTCATGTGCGCTTTATTAGTTGTGTGGCCCAAAGAGTTGGAGGCTAATACAATCAATCAAGAAGCCAGGATGAAAACAGAAATACCTTGCTTATAGCTCTGTGATTAAGTAATCAATTTTAACTTATCATGGAAGTGAGATAGCCAATAAACAGTAAATTTCCTGAGAATACTATACACTGGGTAGCTAAAAATAGTTCTAAGATTAACAAACTTAGTTTAAATGGACAGAGATGAAAACAGGAAACATTTGCCACTGTCACATTCAGTTTAAATTGAGAGTATCTACATTTTATAGACTGTTTTCATCATTTATAAGTAAGAATAGGGATCCAAAGAGACAAGCCTTGCATTCCTGGTGTTTGTTTTACCGTATATCAGGATATGTTTTTGTTTAATTTTCGCTATTTTGAAGATCTAGTGCAAAAATTACCCTCCACGAAAATTTTACTGCCAATTTAAATACATTGAACAAAACAGTAAAACGAGAAGTACATGTATAATAAAAGTGAACAATTCCCTGCCTCGTTTTACACCAATACTGTGAACAAAACCAGTCAGGAAAATAACCAGATATACAGAATTTAAATTTGCTTTAAATTGAATAAGGCTATTACAGTCTCTTCATAAAACGTAACTTGCATGTATTTTATTTTAGAGGGTCTGTATGTTCAGTGTTTTGGGAGGATACAACCTGGAGAAAAAGTTGTAAATATGACCCCAACACAAGAAGGTTATGGTGAAGACGAAAAGTTTATTACATTGAAAGTGGATTTTGATAGTTACCAGCGATCTCCTGTTTGGACAGACAAATTTACAGTAAGTTTATCAGACTGTGTACAAATAATTGATTTCTATTATCTACTGAAGATGGAGAGATACTTAGATGGATAATTTACTGCTAAAGCCCAAGTGAGTAATCTGGCAAAGTCAGATTAATAATATGATATATAATGATATGAGTCCTGCTTTGTACTATACACTGACCTCGATTGTAATGTTCATCAATACAGTGTTACAGTCTGCAGAAAGATAATTATCTAGCACAGACACATACTGATTCCAAGCTGTCAGGTTTTGGCTCTTACTCTTTTTGCCATCACTTTGCATCCATCATCTGTCTGCCTCAAACTTTTCATGAAAAATCTTATCTTCTAAAACACTGTGCCAATATGAAGTTTGCACCCTATCCAGTATCGCATATTGTGGTAATATAGTTTAACATTCATTGGCCCCTCTGGGAGAAAACTTTCAGAGATTTTCTCCTCTGTAACTCCATGACCACTTATAAGAAATTTTAGGAACAATAGTCTTTAAATAAAGTGGAAGTACTTTTTTTTTGTTGACATCAATCTAAGTGGTTTTGCTAATATCACTATTTTGTGGGTTCTTAAATTTGTGGTTTTGAATTCTCTGCATTAAAACTCTATGAAATAAATGCATTTTGTTGGGAACCTAATTTTGTGGTTAGAGAGAACAACGAAATCCACGAAAATTGGAACCCAATGAACAATCGTACTTTCACAGTAGTTCCTTTCAAAAAATGTGTCTGTATAAACAATGAAAGACTATGGAGTAAATGCACATGATACAAACTCTCTACAAATACATGGTAAACCAAGTAAAGGAATAAAGCTTTTATTGTTTTTCTTCATCTTGAAGTCACAATGTCTCATCTCATTGAAGTTGGTTGCCAGCAGGGAACAACATAGTTTATCAAAGGACCCTTTGGAAACACATTCAAAGATTTCCTCTGAAACCACTATGCCCATTGCAATCAAAATTGGTCACAATAGTCATTTCATGGTCAAATTCAAAAAGTTTGTGTGGCAAGTGTGCATCCCATCTGAGATGGCTGCAAGTTGGGAGCATAATTTTACATTTTACCCAAGAAGAAAACCATTTTCTCCTCAGAAACTCCTTAGCCATTTATGACCAAACTTCGGTAAATGATCCATAGATGCTCAGCATGAAAAAAACATGTCCAGTTTAAAATTGAACCTTATGAAAATACATTAAAAAATCCTCTTTTCTTAGACTAGTTTTTCATTTTAATCAAAGCTTTGTCATAATGAAAAAAAATGCATTTATCAAACAAAATCTGAAGTTCCTTGGGGCTTTGATAATGGCAGATTTTAGATTAGTTAATTAGTTTATTTTTTTTTTCAGAATTTACATCCATTTTATGATGAGAATTCCGTACTTCTGATTAGTCTCTATGGTTTGGATGTGAAATATACATGTAGGATAGAACATGATGCTCCAGGAAAACTGAGGAATTCTAAAGACCAGGAACTAACCCTCGGCAATGAACAGATCATTGGATGGACTGTTGTACCACTGTTTGAAGAGTAAGATCTCTCTTTACTGTATTGTTTTTTCGTTGATTCTAAATAAATTTCATTTGTCAGTCAAGCTACTACATTATCCATTTACATCAAAATATTTGCAGAAGTCTTATTTTTGTTCTTAAAACCACAAAGTAAAAATATCGAAAATAAAATGATTGTGAAAAATTTCCCTGTATTCAGTATGCATTTCAGGACTTGCCAAGGTGTTATACATGTATAATAAGTTAAGCCAATCATTTATCTATGTTCCTAAAGAACAATTCTGTTATACATTTGGATGACCCCCTTCAATTGTATAAGTCAGTAGACCTATAGCCACTTTAAAAGGAATGTTTCTTTAGCTTTCTTTGTAGCTTTCTTTCTTTTGATCTATATTTAGAAGTCAGAGGTACGAAATCAACTATAAGTGTTGACAATAAGTATATAGTAACAAGAAAGCTCTTCTGTTACACTAAAAAAAGCAACAAAAAACATAGAATAAACTTTGGTGTTAACCCTGGTTTGAAAGACTTAACTATTATATAGGACTTTTAAAAATGAATGTTCAAACCATGTATTCAAGAAACATTCACTTATTTAGAAAGGTGAAATTATGATGGTCTCTAAACAGGATTTCTGCAGATATGATATATACATGTAAGACAGTTCAAACATTTTTAATAGAGTAATAGTAGTTAGATTAGACTAAAATCATATACTTACCTACATCAAATTCTGCTGTGGTGGGTCATGACCCAACATTCGGGTATGTTGTGGCGGGTGATATTTCATCAAGCTGTCACACACCTTTTCATTATTCTTTGCACAAGTTCTGCATCATTAATTACCATACATGAGGAGGGCAAGACCTTTTCTGTCAATGTGTTTGGGCTATTTCAGCAAGGTGTTAAATGTTTTAGGTGAAATAAATCAGGACTTGGTTGCACAAACGTCAATTAAAGTTAATTGACGTTTAAATTTTAAGTGTAAATTAATATGGTTGAATTTGTTAAGGAGTTAATTTACACTTAAAATTTAAATGCCAATTAACCCTAATTTACATTTGTGCAACTAAGTCCAGTTGTTAACTGTTTTTGGACCATTTGGTGTTTTCTATTCAGTTAGATTTTTACTTTGTCTTAATTGATAAAGGAAAATGTTTTAACTGTTTACAGCAATTTTTCTATTACTGAATGCACTCACAATAGAAAATTTGGTAGCTCTCCAGGTAGTTACAATAGGTTTCTCAATAGAAGTTTGACCTTCAAGGTAGAAAGGTCACATACCTAGTCATTGTATTTATCTTGTCTCGGATATGGACCAGTTAACCTGGTGTCAATTTCAACTGGAAACAAGTCAAGTTCACCCAAACTTGTTTTTAATTGTGTCGCCTGCTGTAAGCAGAGTCAACATATAGGGATTACTATCCGTCGTCTTACGTCGTCATCCTCGTCCTGCATCGTCCCGACAGTTTTTGAATCCACAACTCCTTCAAAACCACTTGTCGGATTCCTACCAAACTTTCAGGATATGTTGTTTAACTGGTGTAGTTGTGCATCTGATACTTAGAATTTTGATTTTGCAGATTTTAGAGGTTAACAGAGCCAAAATTGCTCATTTGTGAGTCTGTTGGTTTTGAATCCGCAACTCCTTCAAAACTGCTTGTCAGATTCTAACAAAACTTTCAGGATAAGTTGTTCACCGGATGTAGTTGTGCACCTGATACTTAGAATTTTGATTTTACAGATTTTAGAGGTTCACAGAACCAAAATTGCTCATTTGATGATCTGGTTTGTTCCCAGTTCCATCACAACTATAAGTCAGATTCCAACCAAACTTGCAGGATATTTTGTTCACCTGATGTAGTTGTGCATCTAATACTTAAAATTTTGATTTTGCAGTTTTAGAGGTTCACTGAGCCAGAATAGCTCATTTGTTAATTCTGTTTGTTTATGTGGAACTCCTTCAAAACTGTAAATCATATTCCAACCAGCCTATCAGAATACATTGATTACTTGATATAGTTGTGCACCCGATATTTAAAATTTTGTTTTTACAGATTTAAGAGGTTAACAGAATAGCTCATTTGTTAATGAGGTTTTTTTATCTTCGACTCCTTCACAACTGTCTGTCAGATTCCAACCTAATTTTCAGTATATGTTGTATAACAGGTCTGGTTATGCACATTATACTTAGATTTTTTTTTACCGATTCTAGAGGTTTGCCAAGCCACTAAGCTCATATGTTAAATCATATTGTTAATCTGCAAGTCCTTAAAACTTTAATTCATATTCTTAACCAAATTTGCAGGATATGTTTTTCTCCTAATCTAGACATGCACATTATAAGTAAAATTTTAATTTTGCATATTTTAGAGCTTCACTGGACCAAAAATGGATCTTCTGTAGTGCAGGCGACACAGGTGTTCCATGGAACACCCATCAATTTTTATTGGAATAGCCAATTTAGAATAAATATGCATTTTCTCATGTAGTAAGGTTAGAAATCACACAGTTGTACCATTACTGTTTATTGTATATGAAAGTTCATCCCTTGTCTTTGTTTGTTCCAATACATAATAATAGTTCAAATGTACTTTATTTCTGTGGGTGAAATCAACATCAGGTATATTGGCACACACCCAACTACATGTATGAATGGGCATTTTGTGACCTTTCTACCTTGAAGGCCTAACTGCTATTGAAAAACCTATTGTATTACCTGGAGAACTACCAAAAATCTATTGAAACTGCATTCAGTAATAGTAAAATTGCTATAAGAAAAATTAAAAGGGCTGATTGCTGTTAATCTTAAAAATTGTGTTCCTTGTCTTGTGGTAGGTCATTGGCGGATGACGATCTCATTAGTGGGTAAAAATTATGACCCCTTGCGGTGGGCGAGGAGTTTATTTTGTGGGTCACATCTGCCAAAACCGTGTCAGCTGGCAATTATGCTAAAATAAAAAAATCCTAGAATCTACATTCCTCCTCTTCAGATTTGTTTAGCTCTGAGAAAAATTATTTATTGTAAAAATATAGATAGAGAATTTATGAAACTGTAAGTCAGGTTTATGAAAAATGGTAACTTCAGCATTGCTACACTGTTTACATTGTAGGAATTCTGTGAAGGCTGGAACACATGAATTACCAATATTTAAAGGACAGTTTCCTGAAGGAATTTTAGACGATTTAACACATTTCCCAGTCGATGAAATATTCAGGAAGTGGAAATGGGATAAAAATGCTAGATTGGTAAGTAGGTTTTTAAGAGATTTTTTTTAATCTGCTGGAACTGATAACATAGGTCCAAAAATACGTATGTATCGTGTGCGTTTTTGTCACATGTACATTCACTCCATATCCTTTCATTTTTCCTATTAACTATGTGCGCATGTTATTGCATCACCTCTAACATACATTTTTTAATCGTATGATTGATAGTGGAATATTTCCCTCATCATTGAAAAATGCAACAGTTTCCCCAATATACAAAACGGGATCAAAGTCTGAAACAACAAATTATAGACCTGTCTCAGTACTGCCTGCATTATCAAAGCTCATTGAAAAGCATGTCACAAGTATATGACTTTTTATCAAAATATGAATTACTTCATTTTTCACAATCAGGCTTTAGAAGAAAACATTCATGTCAAACTGCTCTCATTAATATTATTGACAAATGGATGAAAGACATGGATGATGGAGATCTTAATTTAGCAGTAATGTTGGATTTAAGGAAAGCTTTTGATGTTGTTGATCATGAAATTTTGCTCCAAAAAATGGTTATATATGGGTGCAGTAAGAAATCTCTTACTTTTTTCCAATCTTATCTCAATAACATAAAAAACCAAGTCCAGCTTGGTAGTGCTGTATCTTCTAAACTCAGTATAAAATATGGTGTGCCACAAGGCTCAATTCTTGGTCCTGTGATTTTTCTTTTGTTCATTAATGATTTGCCATTAAATATTATGAATTGTGTTACTGACATGTATGCAGACGACTCAACTATTCATAAGTCTGGAAAATGTATTCAGCAATTGGAAACTATAGTTCAGGAAGATTTACACTGCATTGAAAAATGGTGTAAAGACAACAACATGTTTATAAATTGTTCAAAAACTAAATTTATGATAATTGGTTCGAAACCAAAACTAGACAACCTAAGATATGAACCTTGTTTAGCATTAAACTCAATACCAATACAAAGGTCACTGTGTGAAAAGGTACTTGGTGTTAAAATTGATCCTACTCTACAGTGGCCAGATCAAATTGATCATGTTTGTGCCAAAATCTCCTCTCGAATATATTTTTAGAAAGGTTGCATTGCAACGCTTTCTAATGTCATGACCCTGTCAGTTGAAATGCACTATGAAGAAAAACAGGTGCTTCAATTTGAAAAACCAGATTGACCAAAATCATATTTTTGAATTTAAAGAATGAGTTAGTGAGAAAATAAAGTTATTCACACAGATTTGAAGGAATTTGGTCATCATTTGAAAGAATTATTCAAGAAAAACGATTGCACACCCCCCTTAACGGAAAATTTATCATCGGTAAACTTCGGGTGATTTTGGAAGAATGATTTGTCTTTGAACGGAACGGATTAAATGAAGTGCATCTTTGCTAATATAATTGATATCCTGCAATTAAAATGGATAAAAAGTTCTAACAGTGAAACGATTTTACATAAACACGAGAGCGTTTCGGTTGCTTGAACGGCATGTAAACACATTTCTGGTACTGACGCATGCGGAACAGGTGCTGAATGGATAAAACGAAAGTAGAATTGACGAAAGCTAGTACGACGTGTGAGTTTTGTGTTTCACTGTCTGTGCATTGTAAGAGGGCTTATCCGGGGTTGTTTTTATACCCCTGCTCCGAAGGAGAAGGGGGTATACTGTTTTACCCTTGTCCGTCATTCCGTCCGTCCGTCTGTCACAACTTTCGTTAAGCTTTTCTCTGCAATGGTAAATGATACAAACTTGAAATTTTGTCAGAAGCTTTGTACAGTCATGCCATATTGTGGGATGCATTTTCAGATCTATCGGGGTACTACTTCCTGTTTACCGACTTAGTCAATTTTCACTAATTCCGTCGTCCGTCACAACTTTCGTCAAGCTTTTCTCTGCAATTGTACATGATACAAACTTGAAATTTTGTCAGAAGCTTTGTATAGTCATGCCATATTGTGGGATGCATTTTCAGATCTGTCGGGTCACTACTTTCTGTTTACCGACTTAGTCAATTTTCAGTAATTTTCTCTGTTCGTCACAATTTTCGTCAAGCTTTTCTCTGCAATGGTAGATGACACAAATTTGAAATTTTGTCAGAAGCTTTGTATAGTCATGCCATATTGTGGGATGCATTTTCAGATCTGTCAGGTTACTACTTCCTGTTTACGCACTTAGTCAATTTTCAGTAATTCTGTCCATCCGTCACAATTTTTGTCAAGCTTTTCTCTGCAATGGTAAATGATACAAACTTAGAAATTTTTTCAGCAGCTTTGTATAGTCATGCCATATTGTGGGATCTATTTCAGATCTGTCTGATTACTACTTCCTGTTGACTGGCTTAGTAAATTTTCAGTCATTATGTGCTATCGGTATATTGTTAGATGCATTTTCAAACCAGTGCAGGCCACTTAAAGCTAAGAGCGGGGGTATTTCAAGTGAGCTTGGGCTCACAGATCGCTTGTTTTTTTTGACGAGCCAAAATTTAGACGTCCCTTAGAATTATTTTAACTCGTTGACGGAAGTCGTGTAACTTCGGCTTTAGACAATGTATTTTTTTCATCACTGAAATGAAACAATCTGTTGCTGTTGCTTGTACGTTAACAGACCTTTAGGCCAAGTTAATATTGTTAATTTTCCTCGGAAATTCTAGTCTTGTAGTCACCTTTAAAATAGAAAACGCGATGTTGGAGTTCAGTTTACATATAGAGGGGAAATAATCATTATGTACGAACTGTTGTGGGATAACCGTTACTTTTAAGAACAGGAGACATTAATTGGAGGTCTTTAGAATTTGCATTTAGATCAAATAGTACTGACTTGTCAGTAATTTTTATATGTTGTGACTGTACTATTTATTTTTCTTTTTTTTTTCAATATTTGTAACACGTTTGATAGTTACAGTGTGGATAGTATACTGTACACTTTTATAGCAAAATAAAAAAATAATATGTGCTTGTACCAAGTCTAAGCAACCTTTCTATTAGGGCTTTAAGCACTTTGATTTTACAAAAATTAAACAATGTCTCAATCTTGAGGCACAGAAATTATTTTATACAGGTTATATCCTTCCATCAATTGATAACTGTTGTGTTGTATGGAGTTCGTGTAGTAAAAGTAATCTTGACCGCATAATAAAACTACAAAAAAGAGTTGTCAGATTAATACTTTATGCAGATCCCCTTGCCCCATCAGATCCCTTATTCAAAAATTTAGGATGGATGAAAGTCTCCCAAAAGATTCAGTACCATAAATACATGCTCCTCTTCAAGTGTTTACAAAATGAAGCTCCAGCATACCTCAATGATAAATTTACATATCTTTCTGATGTAAATCCCTACCATCTTAAAGAAGTAACAAGTGGAAATTTGTATATCCCAAAGCCAAAAACAGAAACATACAAGAAATCATTTTTATACTCAACATCTGTTCTTTGGAATAATCTGCCAATAAACATACGTACTCGTCGTGCTGTGAAGTTTTCAGGATCAAAATTAAAGATTATATTTTAAATGGGTGAAGAAATACATGTACTGGTGTTTCAGAATTATGATATTCTGTGAGACAATAATATTACAATTAGATTTGTATTTGTTATATATTTCTTGCATTTGTTCATGTATTGCATTTATAATTTGTATTTATTTTACACATTATGAATATTATTGAAATGAGGGCCTCATGGAAGATTGGTTGTACCAACTGTGTTTACCTTCTATAAATAAAGCATTTACTTACTTACTTACTTACTTACTTACTTTTTTGCTATGGCAAGACAAAGAAACATATTATACTCTATCTAATATGACTTTGGTTATTGTTCAATTACTATTCCTCAGTTTTAAGAATTGCTTCTACATTATTTAAAAAACAACCCTATCAATTTTCTTTTTTGGTAATTTAAATCTATAGCTGCTCAGATGTGACCATTCAGTTTACCCTGGAATTGTCCATTATAGTTTTTAAGGTAAATGTAAAATGGTCACAAGTTTAAGTAGATCTTTAGTTAAACCAATTTTAATATATAACTCCAAGATATGGTATATGGACTTCTATGAAAAAATCATTAAAGCATCAAAACGAGCGAAACAAAACCCTAATTTTGATATTATATCATTAATAGATTCAAGCTTTATAGAAAAGATTAATTTAAAATTTTGTAAATATACTTTAGGATTAAGCAAACAATCAGTGAATATAGCTGCTAGAGCAGAACTAGCTCAATACATCAAAATACAAGCTGTGAAATATTTAGCACGTTTATACCATCATACTAACAACCAACTTTTGGATGATGCATTTCTACTTTCAAAGTCATTACATCAAAATGGCTCATATTCTTGGTTTACATTTGTAACCAATGTAAGTTCTACAAATAATGTAGAAATAGATGAAATAGGAAAACTTGATTTTTTTAGAGAAAAGTTTTCTTTTGAGAAGAAAATTAAAATAAACTTTAAAAATAATTATGAAACATTGTTTTTTGAAAAACTAAATACACTAAATGAAAATAATAAAATATTTTTATACAGTAAACTCAAAACTAACTATGAAATCAATGAATATTTATTAACAACAAATTTTGAAAATAGAAAAAATATATGTAAAATTAGGATTAGTGACCATTTTCTAGAAATAGAAAGGGGTCGATATAAAAAATTAAACAGAAATGAAAGATTATGTCAAATGTGCAATTCAAAAGTCATCGAAGATGAGGTTCACTACTTTTTCCATTTTCCAAAGTATAACAACATACGAAATCAATTTAATATAGTTAATCTTTCCGATACAAAACATGAACAAGATAAATTTTTAAAAATTATGTCATCTCCGAATCATTTGCAGTTTGTTGCTCCATTTATTAAAAAGTCTTTAATACTGAGGAAAGTGGACTCTATAGCTGCATGATTCTTTACTTTATTTTATGTGCTATGTTTGAAATGTCTTGTATATTTGTTTATTTTGTACTGTAATTATATGTATTGCCATCAACTCCCAAGGGAGTAAAATTGTGCTTTTCAATAAAGTTATTAACTGTAAAACTGGAAACAAATCTTTTATACAATGGACTCCTGCTTTTTTTGACAGTCAATCTAGTCCTCTTGACAACCAATGTCTTCTCCAGGCAGATAAAATCATTATACCCCCGCTCCATAGGAGTTGGGGGGGGGTATACTGTTTTACCCTTGTCCGTCTGTCCATCTGTCCGTCTGTCTGCCGTCCGCCTGTCAGTCTGTCTGTCCGTCCATATGGAACATCTTTCGTCAAGGATTTCTCAGCTTGTGTATGTAGTAATGATTTGATATTTGGTATGAAGCTTAAGTATGACGAGTTGTATTGTGTCTCCCCATTTCAAGTCCGTAAATCTACTTCCTGTTTGAAGATAATTCGATTTTTTTAGCATTATAGCTATATATTGAAATTTTTCGTCAAGGATTTCTCAGCTTGTGTACATAGTAATGATTTGATATTTTGTCTGAAGCTTTAGAATGATGAATTGTATCGGGTCTCCCATTTTCAAGTCTGTAACTCATCTACTTCCTCTTTGACGATAACTTTGATTTTTTTTCCCATTGAAGCCTATATTGAAATTTTTGGGGTTATGTATGTAGTAACTATTTGATATTTGGTTTGAAGCTTCAGTATGAAAAGTTTTATCGGGTCTTCCCTTTTCAAGTCCATAACTCATCTACTTCCTGTTTGACGGTAACTTTATGTATCACTGCAACTATGCTAATGCTTGTATTGTGTCCACACTTGTACTGTGTCCACATTTGTATAATGTCCACACATACTTAACTTACCATTATCATATTGATTCAGGGTTCAATGAGCGGGGGTATAACTGGCTGCCATTTGGCGACAGCTCTTGTTTTTCCTCAGAAAGAGGAAAATTGTGTCTCCCCTGGCAGTTCCCCACTCAGATGATGTCTCCCATGGCAGATAAAGTCATGTATACCAAGGCAGATCTCCCTAAGCAGTTGAATTACGTCTCCAAAAGCAGATAAAATGGTTTCTCCCCAAGCAGTTAAAAAAAAAACATAAGAAAAACCAAAAATTGAAGATGTCCAAAGCCTGACAGAAAATCAATCAAATCAAGTGTATCGGTTTCCAGGAAAACATGGTTCTTAAACCTGTAACTGACTGCATTTGACAGAGATTTTTACAGATGGAGATTTGAGATGACATCATATGGTAGTAGTATCACAAATAGGCTTATATCAAAATCAGGCTTGAAACGAAATAAAGAAAAATCCCTGGTACCAACGGTACTAAAATATATCTTTGAAGGCTTAGTGCGATTTTTTAGCTCACCTCACGAAGTGAGGGGCTTATTTTGATACCCCTAGCGTTTGTGTCGGCATCCGCCTCTGGTTAGGAAGAATGCTTAATGTCCACTCCTGCTTACTGACATGCCCCACATCAACCATATTGGTATGCCTGATGCATTTTGGATGACGACTGGAGTGCATGCTTCGGATGTGTCTGACTTATATTTTAAGCATGAGCGACTTGGTAAGGTAGAATGGTTTAAGTCCATTCCCACTTACTGACATGGCCCACATCAACCATATTGGTATGTATGATGCAATTTGGGATGACAACAACAATGCATGCTTTGGATGCTGTCTGTGACCTACATTTTATGCATGAGCGACTTGGTTAGGTAGAATGGTTAAAGATCCATTCCTGCTTACTGACATGGCCCACATCAACCATATTGGTATGTATGATGCAATTTGGGATGACAACAACAATGCATGCTTCGGATGCTGTCTCTGACCTACATTTACGCTTGAGCGACTTGGGTAGGTAGAATAGTTAAAATCCCTTCCCGCTTACTGACATGGCCCACATTATCCATATTGGTATGTATGATGCAATTTGGGATGACAACAACAATGCATGCTTCGGATGCAATTTATGCATGACTGAATCTGTTAAATAGAAAGATTATAGTCCATTCCTGTTTACTGACATGTGACAATGTTGCCCGATGAGGTGAGCTTTGCAGGCTGTGGCTGCTTTCTATGTTTTATAACGAAGAGAATTTGAAACCCAAAAATTAAAAAAAAATTATCCATTGTTACTACAAAGAAGGGACAATGAAAAGATACACTTGTTAACGTATATTTGTTCTGCCTAACAGAATTTCCTTTGGAAGAAATATTATAAACATTGAAATTATATTTCTTCTTTCACGAACATCTAATATATAATGTTTATTCCGTTAGGAACAAATACTGTAATATTTGTTCTTTTGGAAAAGATATTCTATAATATTTTATCCTTTTGAAACAAATGTTATGACAGAACTTCTGTTCCGTGACAATCTAACACAGGTATAGAGTGTGGCTGTCTCCAAACAGTCAAACTTTAATTTAAGGGACTGAAGCAAATTTTCAGAGCTGGAGAGGTGGAATTATGTTCAAACCTGAACAAAGGAACTACAACAAGGGTTGGTGTTGAAGCCATTGTAGCTCAGGTGATTAAAGCAGCAAATAAAATGGTGGGTAACTGTTTTGTCCCACAGCCTGGAGAAAAGGTTCTATTTTTGATATCCTATGGATATCTTAGTAATCCTGTTAGATTTATACGTTATGACTTTAGTTGCAGGGTTACTATTGAAACAAAGTATTGCCATTGTTTCAGAAAAACAAAGTACTGCCATGGTTACAGTAAAACAAAATATTGTGATGTCTTTAGATAAATGTATGTTTTGTTTTACAGGGAGATGCCAGTATGGTTGTAGATATTTGGGATGGACATTTCGAATGGAATGAGGTACCAGTTAAGTATGTAAGTATCACAGAGGATTTTTTATCCATTATTCAGTAGATATCCACTATTGACCCTCTTGATTTGTCCATTACTTCCTTATATATATCATTAAGTGACTTCTGTGGTAAAAATTTCTGTAATGATAACTCTCACAAACACAACTTTCAGCAATACATGACACTTTGACACTGCTTATGCTGCTAGATAGCACATCACACCACCTCTTTTAGATAGTGGGTCTTATAAAGTAAAGAAAAATAGAAATAGAAAAGAAAACAGGAAACAAGTGCAATGACCAAAAAACACAATTACATGCCATAATCCACAAGGGAACTGCACATTGAAAACACCAATATAAGACAAATGCAAACAACGATAGGAACTGAGAATAGCAAGATTAAGCACTGACACTAGCAAAAGCTAGCCATAGGGTTAAACTGGTTTATGGGCACCCCAGTTGGTTGTTCTAACTTTACTTTAGAGGCAGTATTATAATAAGCTTAGGGAAAACTGGCCCTAAAACAGCCTATGGAGCTAGCTCTTACACAAACCTTCCATTTAACACTACATGACACTTCGACACATCACCTCATCTCACTTAGAAAGTGGGTTCTCTAAAGTAAAGGAAGATTGATTTGTTTGTTGAATAATTCCTATTTAATGTCAATTTTATCTAAATAATAAGGTCCGTTTTATATACAGGAAAATTATAAAAGTTGACAAACAATACTGATTTTGACAAGAAGCTTTGTCTGTTATATGTACAAGTTTCTCTATTTGACATACATAGTGAGTGAAATCATGTGGTATTTCTTTGTACAGGATTATAAACAATTAATGTTGATGTTTGGGAAGGAAGAATCTTTCTTTACTGCTCGCAGACCTAAAAAATCATGGAAGAAAATCAACATGTTTGTTGTTGAAGGATTGGAAAAGAAACAACAAAAGTTTGGAACAGAAAGTGAATTTTATCCTAAAGAGAAGGAATTCTTTGAAGATGTTGTAACTAAGACATTTTATGACCTGATGGTAAGTGTGTAAAATTCTGAAAATCCACTGTTTACATTTTGTGGAGAAAATGTGATTTATTTTCTGCTTCATAAAGAGTGTGGAAGGGGCAGTTTAAGCATTTAAGGTATATAGAGACTGTTTCAAAGCAAATTTGACTTTCATGTTTGAAAATGAGGAGTCATATACATGTTGGTCTTAAATTTCTTGCCAGAACAATCATTTGACGACTTTTCCTTTCAGACATTATAGCTACAAAAAAAATCGCAACTAATTTGACAGTAGTACAGTGACTTTTACAAATTCTACACTAAATTTCAAACCTTTTACAAAAACCAAAATAAACTACATTTACTTTGATAAACATTTACATCAAATTACAATTTTTTTTACAAGAAACAAAATGTTTTTGGAATTTTATCAGAAAAAGAGGAAATAAGGATAAAATTGCAGAATTTATACTATAGAACTGTATTGGGTTGTGTTGGGTATTCTTACTTTCAAGTTAACACCAGGACAAGTCATTAATTTAAATAAAATTAATTTTAAATTTGTTGATTGGCCTGTGCAGATCAAATCAGAACATTTTGAAGACCATAAAGTAAAATATCATGTGTAAAAGCGGGGAGGGGAGTCAGAATGACTTTCTATAAATGCCGCAAAATAAATAGAAATAGATCGACAAGTACTGATGGCATGAAAATCAATAAGAAAAACAGTGCTAAACAACAACCAATCAATCAAATATATGTAGCTATTTTGTTGATATATATTTAAAACATAACTGACTTACCTCATTATAAATTATTTGTATTACAGAAATAGTTAAAACTACAGGTACATGTGTGTATGAACGTTTTTGAATATTTATTGTTGTCATTGCTGTGATATCCATGATTAACATTTCCTATTTATATGATTGTGTTATAATTAATGCGATTTTGTTTTGAACATTAATTTCCATGAAAATCTGTCTTATTAACATTTTATAAGGTAAAATGAAAGATTAAGAGTAAATAATTGTACGTCCACCAGTCCATCTTTTCTCACACATTTTTCAGCACCACTAACTTCAATATTGGCTCCCATTCTCATACCCTTCATGGCGATCAGCTAAACTCGGATGTAATTCTCTGTGTAAAACTGATCCTATTGTTAAGCCAATACACAATGATCAGAATGATGCAGATCAGTATACTGAACAGTAAAAGAAACATACCCTTCTTGCTGTTCAGTATAAAAAGGGGGGGGGGGTAATACTTGGTGAGAAGAATTTGATTAAAGATTCTATATTATATTGATATTCTTTTTGTATGTGTCAATTTATAATATAATTTCAGTTAATTTTTTTTTAACCCAATAGAGATAAAATTTTAACTAGCATGTGTTTTATCTGTATTAAGTTTGAATGTTTGTTTTGAAATTGTATTTTTCAGGTTGACTATATATTGTATGTTTATTTTTTATATATCTTTTTTTATTTCATGAAATTTTCTTTTGGACTATTGTACCATTCTTTATACATGTAAGCCTTGAAAAGACTTCCATAAAACAAAATTTCAGTTTTCTTTCTAATATTGTTGAATATTTAGGAGGTGCTGGGATTAGATAAATTTAATTTAGATTTATTTTTTTAAAACTTTCTTTTTATTCTAACTATGTTTTTTTTTTCTTGATTTCTGCTATAAATGGTGTGTTGCATTTAAATTGAATTGACGATATCAGCGTTTCGCGCCTCTAGCGGAATATCAGGTTCGATAACTCCAACATACTTGTACGAGGGTGTTTCTACCATTATGAATTAATATAAATATGCACATTTTAATATTAATTTGCAAGCTCCCAGTTTAATTAATTTTTTTTTATCTTGATGATAATTGATGTGTATACTATCTTAACTATACGGTGTTTACCTGGATTTTACCTGTATTGAGACGTCTTCCGGTTGTTTACCTGTAATGTGATTAGACCCTTAAAATTCAATTACCA
>MJUU01018901.1:0-33097 GCA_002080025.1 Modiolus philippinarum
CCCCTAGAAATCAAATGGTTGCTTCCTAAACAGGGCCAATTTTATAGGGCTATCGGCAGAGTATTACTAAAAGTATTGTCAAGAAGCCCCCACTCTGGGGGTTTGACAGTGCTATTGTAATGACGTCTCTTTGAACTGTAAAATTACATCTTATCTTAGTTGATTGGGTTTGAGTTTTTCTCATCAAATCATGTCATCGATTAAAAACTATTTTGAGGATAGACATAAGTTGTCGAAATACGCATATGCAGAATTTAAATTCACAGTAACTTCGGTATTTAGTCATTTGTTACCACTGGGTCGATGCCACTGCTGGTGGACTGTTAGTCCCCAAGGGTATTCACTAGCCCAGTAGTCAGTGCTTCGGTGCTGACCCGAAAGCCGATTATATTTAGAACTTTACAATATCTAAATGTTTGTAAATTTGTTGAAAACTAAGGAGTATCTCCCTCATGCAAAGCTCTGTCCTTAGCTGATTTTGGCTTTACATTTAGATAATATTGTTTGTTTGTTCTCTATCAGTTTTTGGACATCTTTGATTTTATGGTCTTCCAAACGTTTAGATTTTATCTGCACTGAAGAGACATAAGTTGTCGAAATGCGCATATGCAGAATTTAAATTAACAGTTACTTTGGTATTTAGTCATTTGTTACCACTGGGTCGATGCCACTGCTGGTGGACTGTTAGTCCCCGAGGGTATTCACCAGCCCAGTAGTCAGTGCTTTGGTGCTGACCCGAAAGCCGATTATATTTAGAACTTTACAATATCTAAATTTTTGTCAATTTGTTGAAAACTAAGGAGTATCTCCCTCATGCAAAGCTCTGTCCTTAGTTGATTTTGGCTTTACATTTAGATAATATTGGTTGTTTGTTCTCTATCAGTTTTTGGACATCTTTGATTTGATGGTCTTCCAAACGTTTAGATTTTATCTGCACTGAAGAGACATAAGTTGTCGAAATGCGCATATGCAGATTTTAAATTTACAGTAACTTCGGTATTTAGTCATTTGTTACCACTGGGTCGATGCCACTGCTGGTGGACTGTTAGTCCCCGAGGGTATTCCCCAGCCCAGTAGTCAGTGCTTCGGTGCTGACCCGAAAGCCGATTATATTTAGAACTTAACAATATCTAAATTTTTGTAAATTTGTTGAAAACTAAGGAGTATCTCCCTCATGCAAAGGTCTGTCCTTAGCTGATTTTGGCTTTACATTTAGATAATATTGGTTGTTTGTTCTCTATCAGTTTTTGGACATCTTTGATTTTATGGTCTTCTAAACGTTTAGATTTTATCTGCACTGAAGAGACAAAAGTTGTCGAAATGCGCATATGCAGAATTTAAATTCACAGTAACTTCGGTATTTAGTCATTTGTTACCACTGGGTTGATGCCACTGCTGGTGGACTGTTAGTCCCCGAGGGTATTCACCAGCCCCGTAGTCAGTGCTTCGGTGCTGACCCGAAAGCCGATTATATTTAGAACTTTACAATATCTAAATTTTTGTAAATTTGTTGAAAACTAAGGAGTATCTCCCTCATACAAAGCTCTGTCCTTAGCTGATTTTGGCTTTACATTTAGATAATATTGGTTGTTTGTTCTCTATCAGTTTTTGGACATCTTTGATTTTTTGGTCTTCCAAACGTTTAGATTTTATCTGCACTGAAGAGACATAAGTTGTTGAAATGCGCATATGCAGAATTTAAATTCACAGTAACTTCGGTATTAAGTCATTTGAGATGAGGTTGGCCGGTACTTATTTACTAAAATTGGTGACGTAAACAAGATTATTTATTGACTTTTTAATAAGTAATATTATTCGCTTCAAAGAACTTTTACTGAAGTTTCTTTATACGTTTGACATAATGGATGGTAAAGAATGTCATGGGAAAATTAGTTTTGGCTAGAGGTTTCAAAGAACTAGTTTTAGTACAAAGCGAGTTCTGACAGATTCTTATGTTTCTTTTCCCGTTTTTTAAGTAGAATTTCAGTCACAATTTGGATTTAGGTTGATGTATTCTACATGAGCTTTGTTCCTTTGATATTCTACTGCTGTTTTTTTTATTTAACACTGCATTTTCGTATCGAGTACTGGGATGGGATGGGTATACACTTTTGTACCACAGGTTTGGATGTTATTTCAAAATAGAATCCAATTAAAGTTTTTGTGTCCCATATGCTATATTTACGTTTATATGATTGCTAGCATAAATAAGAGTTATTAAAGTAAAAACCGCTTAAAAGGTGCTTTAAATAATTCATATTCTAACTGTAAAGTTAATCAAATCACTGTAGATACGTGAATCTTGGCAATATGAAGAAGATAATTTGTAACAAAAAGAAAACAATTTTTATTTGTAAAAATCAACGCGGCTACACAAAGCCCTTGACAATATCTATAGAATGAACATATCAATAAAAGTGAAATATATTTAGTATGAGAGACACATTTTTTTTATCTTGACGGGTGACGAAAATCATATACTTTTATGCATCCAACCAAAAATGAAACTAAACTTTATTCCGCTTATATTCGAGCAGGCAATTATATTAAATAAAATTGTTAATACTTTCAGGAAAATAGGTTCTGGAACAGAATTAGTAAACTGAACAGATGGCAGAGTCTCCAATTATATATGGTAACCAATTGTGATTTTCTAAGCAAATACATTTATAGCTCTAGAGTATTTATGAAAATATTGCAACAGTTAATTCATAGACATTTGTATTTTTATTATTCTTTTGAAAATTTAAATACAGGGCAATCATTACTATTTTATGACAATTCAGAATTCCTAAGGATGAATCATTGACAATCTCTATATCTTGATATAATCAAAATTAGATATCAAAGTATTTGACATTGGATATTCATTTTTTAAGTACCGAAAATTTGTTTGAGAATCTATTATTTAAGAATAAATTATTGTAAGCTGGCTCAATGCGAACTAGAACATGGTCAGACCTTACATACCAAGCGATAGTGAGGTATAAATGAGGACAAATATAAAGTTTTACCTTTTAACTTGTTCTAATTCGCATAGATCCCAATTGCAATAATCCATTACGATTCTAATATGGTTTACAAATGATTTGAAAATTCGAGGCGACATCAGGAGTAATATGTTTCGAAATGGCTATACAGACCGAAAAACAACATTTCAAGAATATAAAAATTGTACAACACGTATATTTACCATTATCTCACAATTTAAGCATACAATTAAAGAATATACGGTGTTTCCATTTGAATTTTTTTTTCCGTTGAGATTATGACGTCCTGGGATTAATATTGTGACGTCACCGACGGCACTATGCTTATTAGAACCCTGTTGTGTTCTCAGGGCGTTTGAAAGACGTCATATTAGGGTTTAATATGAATTTGATTTAGTAAAATGATGTGTAACAATATGTACGAAATATGTTTATTGTAACGTCCCACTTACTAGTCGAAACTTACATCCTCTCAAGGTAAGTCAATTAGAAGTGCCCTTTCTGTGTATTGTTCCAACACAACTGTTTGTCTCTGATCAAATACCGTTTTTTGATCACCTGACCCAAAGGGTCATTCTGGGCTATTACCATCACTGTCCATCGTCCGTCTATCGTCCGTGCGTCGTCCGTATGTCGTCCGTCCGCCATCCGTCTGTCGTCCGTCCGTCTATTCACTTTACACATTTTCATCAACTCCTCTGAAACCATTGAAGTACGTTCAACCAGTACAGAAATGGTGCATGGAAGGTCCAAAGTTGCTCATTTTCTTCCAATCCGACAAAAACATGGCCGCCAGCGCGAACTTATATTTAACATTGGAACTTATAGGTGAACATCATTCTCATCAATTCCTCTGAAACCACTAAGGTAAATTCAACCAAACTTTACAGGAATGATGTATGGAAGGTCCTTTACAAAGATTATTCATTTTATAAAAATCCATCAAAAAACTTTGCCGCCAGCACGGAACTTATATTTAACATTGGACTCAATGGGAAAACATCATTTTCATCAACTCCTATGAAACCGCTGAGGCAAGTTGAACTAAGCTGTACAAGAATAATGCATGGAAGGTCCTTAACAAAAGGTTTGATTTCATTTTGATCCGACAGACAACATGGCCGCCAGTGCGGAGCTTTTATTTACCATTAGACCTCATTGGAAGCCATTTTCATAAACTCCTCTGAAACCACTGAAGCAAATTGAACCAACATTTACAGGATTGACATATGGAATGTTTGTTTACAACAATTGCACTCGGTTCTGATTTGACAAAAAAAAAAACATGATCGCAAGCGCGGAACTTATATTTAACATTGGACGCTAAGGGACTCAACTCCTCTGAAACCAATGAAGCAAATTCAACCAAACTTTACAGGATTGATATATGAAAGGTCATTTACAAAGATTGCTAATTTCATTTCAATCCGACAAAAAACATGGTCACCACGCAAAACATCAAACCCTACTGTTCAGCATTTTGTCAGGTAAGCGATACAGGCTCAGTCTCTTAGCCTCTAGTTCATACAAACATGTATTTCTTATATCTGAATTTCCCTTTTCCCTATTTTTGCTTCTGCATTGGTTTGCTTATGTATTTAATTCAACAAAAACGTTCATTGGTTTTAATACTTCCACTGTCAGAATCAAACAAACAAGCACTTGTTTGAGTTTTGTTTAAATATTTAGGAGTACGTCATAACATAGATGACTTGTAACAGAAATGAATATGGTTCACTTTCAAATAAATAGTGAGATTATATTTATTAAAATAGAACAGATCATATTGGGTATTTGTTATCTATCTGTTTTTTAACATTTTTGATTTTATGGTCTTCCACATGTTTAGATTTGACCTGCACTGAAGAGACATAAGTTGTAGAAATGCGCATATGCAGAAAATAAATTCACAGTAACTTCGGTATTTAGTGATTTGTTATGAAATGTGATCTTGTGTCAGTGTAACATTATTTGGAATAATATATTCAATATAGCATTTAAAAGTTTTTATCAGTTCAAGCTCGTATTATTTAGACTGAAGAGGCACAAGTTTTAGAATTGTTATGTATCACCAGTGCAGATCAAATCAAAATGTTTCGAAGATTCATAAAGCAACAGATGTATAAATACTGATAGAAAACATAGGAGCTATTAAAATTAAAAGTAAAAAAGTTCAAAAACATAGAACCTATTATTAGATGCTTTCAGTTATTAAAAAAGGAAAAATTATAACTCCAAAACACCAAATGGTCATAACATCTTAACCTGATGAAAGTAAATCTAAATTAAAGTTCAAATAAAAAAAAAAACAATATTTGATATATTGGTTATTACCTGTTGCTCACTAAGAAGTAAAAAGCCACCCGAAAAGTATTGCAATTTATTCCAATTACCACCTGACCTACGTGTAGGTATATTATAAAACTGTATTATATGATTAAGTTAGTGAACTAATGCATATTCGTTTGAAAGAAATTGCATGAAAACCAGGTCGATCGATGAAGTAAAAGGGACATCAGAAAACACCTGCAATGGCTGAAAATTATAATTACATGACACAATCTGCTATGGAACTGAACAGAAAAAGCACAAATAAGACAAAAGACCAACGTAAACAACGATAGGACCTCGGGACAGCCAGACTGGTACCGGCACTAGCAAAAGTCAGCCTTAGGGTTAAACCGGTTTATGGGTACCCACACCTCCCCTTTATCAATTCCGAGTCTAGATTTTTCTTTTTTTTTAAAGATATGCGGGAAGACATTGAATCCTCTTAAAAATATAACAAAGGTAGTAGAATAAAGAATTAGAAAGTATTTACAATTATAACAATCGAAAGCCAAAGACATAGTTAAACGAGAGCAAAGAAAAACAATGACATCAGACAGCTTCAAGACGGGGAAATAAAAATACAACATTCAAAACCAAGGCACTCAGTGTGAACTCCGAAAGGAACAATAGGTGCTCTAAAAGGGTAAGCATACCATGCTCTGTCGACAGCACGCCATACTGTCAGTGCGTCAATCTAGGATAATGGTCAAAATCGGTATTGTCAGATCCGGGAAGATAGTATAGCTTAGCTTAGCTACTATACATCATGTACTTTGTAAGAACCCTTAAATCTGAGAGAAGACATCACCAAGTTATCGAAAGCTATATTTTATAATTAAGATTGCTAAGTAGTCTATGGCACTGGCTGAACTGAATTCGGTGTTGCCACAGATTTTACAAGTCCCGGAGAAATAAGAAAAATGTGCCGATACAAATTTGTAGATCTAAAAATGTTGGTCTTATTTTCAGACATGTTTATAGTTGAAACCGCAAGTAGATTGTTATATAATTTTGTCGCGATAAGCTATTCAATATAAACGATTTGTTGCATCAATTATATTTCCGACAAAAATTGAATTGGGTTTTCAAACATGAAAATATGGACATCCCTCATTTAACAATAAAATAAGATGTTAAAATTCAAAGCATACTTCATTTGCATTTTAATTATTTCATGTTTAAATTCAAAGTATATGTTGTTTGCATACTAATTATTTCATGTTTAAATTCAAAGCATGTATGATTTGCATATAACTGTCATAAAAATATCCAGAAAATGACAAGTGTAGTAAATTTCCATAAACGAGCATATTTTGCATTTTTATAACTGTTGTAATTCTCTGTTCTTCGTATTCTCATAGAAAAAAGAACTTCAGATTATATTAAATATGTAAAAGAAATGAATCTCCAAGGTCTTTTTAAATTATTTTCTCTTCAGGTACTTGATAAAACAATATGTAAATTTGACGTTTCATAAATTGTAGGATCAGACAACAGACAGGAACACTTATCAGTGAGTTATGAAGTAGTAAAAGTTATAAGCCGTTACTAAACACAATCTCAATTAATACTTTGGTAGCAATATTAACAAGCTTTTCTTGTAAATTCGAATCTGTCTTGAAACAAATAAAATGTTCAAATCTTATTTTGCTTTTCAGGCTATAAATTAGATAATCGTCAACGAAGTCATGCAATAACTCTAAACCCGATAAACAATGTATTTATTATGTCTTTGGTGTCTTTGGTGCCTATCGATGATATATGGCTTCGGTCATTAGTTCGTTCTTTATTAACTTGCTGTTGTATCCAGAGCTTATGTTTTTCAGAAATGTTGTATCTAAAATGACATTTTTTTTCTGGTGAAATAGGGTCTGTAAGTCTCGTCAAGTGACATTGAGATTTTACGATAAAATTGCAATTTGAAAACGTTTCCCGCAAAAATATGACATTGCTGGATTATGACGTTCAATTTTTTGTTTAAAACGTCATATGTTTTGGTTTAAAATGCAACCTCCGGGTACAAGTTTTGGTCCCGGAAGTTCCTAAATGGAACGAGACTTACATACCCTATTTCAAATGTAAACTTTAAACTAGGATAATTGTCCTTACAGTGTTCGATTGAAGCATATAAATGTTTTTCACTGTCATTCCATTTCATAACGATATCACCAACGTAATGGAAAAACCAAGACAAAGGCTGACACGGAACGCTAGAAGTGAGACTGCTCTCTAAATTTCCAATGAAAATATTAGCATAGGATTCGGGCATATTTGTTCCATTAATCTGAAGAAAATGTTCATATAAATGAAATTTTGGTATTTTATTATTTTTTGTCAGTTCACAAATAATATTCTGACCACCTGTTTATAGTACCCACATCTCTCTATTTTATAGTGCAAAGTGTTCTTACAATCGACTTGATGAGCTCCCTTTTTGTCTACTAGAAGATGCCCGCGAATTCGCGGGAAAATTTTAACAATTCTTATAAAGTAATTTGATAATAGTAAGGTTGTAATTGGTACAAATGTAGTATCAATGCTTACAAAAAATTGGAATGGCATCTTCCTCTAGTAGTCATTGCTGTTGTGTATGAATTTCATTTGAATAAAACAACGCATAATTGGGTTATCCTTCCACATAGAAGAGATCACAGACGGACTGGCGGATAGACCCCGAAGTTTCTTAAAACTGCAGACCTGAAATTAAATCCCATGAGCATTGGACTTCGATCATGCTTGATGATTCATATCAAACATGAAAAGACCGTGATAGGTATATGTTGCTGAGAAAATCATTACCAATATTTCCTACTATTGACAATAAATGTAAAAAATGAACTAAGTCGGCAAACAGGAAGTAGAGAAGCAACAGATCTGAGATTAAAACCATGGTATCATGGGACCTCATGGTGATTCTGCATACCGAATATCAAAAGGAACTGTTACAAAAATATTTTCCATGCCTTCAACATTCACCCGATGCTGCATAACAAAAAGATATAAGTAGTTGCCGAGAAAACTGCTACGAAAATTTTTACCATTTATCATTAATGTCAAATCCGACGGAAAATTGCATCCCAAATATAAACAGGCTGTGATAAGTACATGTAGCTTCTGAGAAAATGTTTCAAAATATTTTCACAGTTGCAAAATCTACGATGTTATGATCAACAAAGTCATTCTTCTCTGATGTCGGGAATCACTGCTGCCTCCATATAGGGGTTTCCAATAAGGTACAAGAAAAATGGGGTTCCATGTCATTTTTTACCGATTATTGTCAGTTTTGCATTGATTTTGCACGAAATTATTATTTTTTTCAAGAAAAAGTGGCTTCTTTTTTCCAGAAAAAAGAGGGGTTCCAATTAAAAGACCCCCCCCAATTATGAATCCGCAAATGGGCAGTTTGTTTATATAACAGACACGCGCAAATCTACAATAATTTGATGAATATTTTCTTTAGAAGAACATGAAGCAAACCAGACAAATTTTTGAACTGTAAAAGGTGGGGGTCTGTAGGATGTGGGAAAATGGACAATAACGTCCGGTGGCAACGAATACCAACAGAAAATGCAGTATGAGAACCACACAATCCCATGAAAAAATCAAATTCAACAGAGCCAGTGTAGTCTGACGACCCCGGATGACGAAAGACTGTTAAATGAAATACATCGAGTATATAATGACCACGACAAACAACTCGACTGCTAATGTATTTGTGTAATTGTGTAGTTGATGACAGACACGTAAATTGATGATATTTTAAGAGTCAGAAGCTAACTTGAATTGAATAATTCTTTAAGTCAAATAATACTTAATTTAGAAATGTATAACAATACAAAAAGTCTAAAAAAGTATAAAAAAATATTTCTCATAAAAAAGCAAAGAGTTAATTTAGAAATTAAAATTATGTTCTTCTTACAACATAGCAATATTAACTAAGTCAGCAACTATCGCGAAAATGCGACCAGCGAGCGACATCTCTAGACACATAATGTATTTACCTGTGCAGTTAGTGCAAAAGTCCATATTTAAAAAATTAATCGCTCCAAAAAAATAAATAAATACTCAGGAAAATTGGTAGAAAAATCAGTTATTGCATAATCTATCTGTTTGCCAATAGGTGGCGAATAGGGGGTTAACCAAAACTAAATAAACGTGAAGATTCACTGTCTTTCCACAAAAGCTAGAAACAAAATAAACGATAAAAAGGCCATTGTGTATAAGTTCAGGTGGAAAAGAGAAATTTAGACACATGTTTTCAAGTTAAAGATACGGCCACTTGTTTTTCTGAAATTTTCTTATTCAGAGAAAACTTTTCATTTGAACTCAGATTAAATAGTTTTTATTTCATAGAGTTATCGAACATGAATCTCTATTGTGGTAGCTGTATCATTAATCTCTGAACTTTCCTGAAAATTTACGCGTTTACTTTCTGGAACCCCAGCCGGTACTTTACATTTGTTAAGAAAACTTTATCAGCTGCATGAGCTCACTTTAAATACTTGTAATTATCACATTAATCGATCTATAGAGGAGAGACATATAATCTGGAAAGCTAAAATCTAAAATTTAAACTTTCAACAATATTACAAATAAGAGTTGTTCAAATAAATTTAAGTTGAAATCTGATTCAATATTATTTTATAATACCAAGAACGTATAAATATTTCCAAATTCATAAATAAAATACGAAAAGACTTTCAATAATAATTTATCATGATTTAAGGAAAAGACAACTCTCCAGAATCGGTTATTTACACAGATCTTCATAAAAATCGGAGATTATAAAAAAATATGATTGTTTTAGAGACAAATTTAGGAAGAACAAAACATCATTGCTATAACCCATATAACAAGTACTTTCCATTTTCTATGGTTACTGTGGAGATGCAGCTCAAAGAGTTCGGTCTCTTCCTTAAGTATTATAGATATGTTGTATCTGTCCACTAGCTTATGACCTTAGTGACTTTGTCGGGGAACAGATGACAGCGATAGAAAGAGAACTTTGCCATTTAAATTAATGTTTGTTGACGATGCTGCATCCACGGATTTACGTGTAAAAAGACATGGATGTAGCATTGCTCGACATCCAGCCTTGCATTCCACTCAAACCGATACCAGGGCACGGGGGAGTAACTTCCTTAAAAAAAAACAGAACAAAAAGAAAAAACTTTGGGTTGATAAAGAATTGTCTGATCTAAAGAAGACTTTTATACAGCTTGGAAGTGCATTACGAAAACAACCATTTAATCTCGCATTATAATAATTTTCTCACATGCAGTAAACAGTGTAAAAAGCTTATAAAAAGAAAATCGAACCAGTACAGGACTGATTTATAAAAAAAAAACTAATAGATATCAGAGAAACTGATCCTAAGGAGTACTGGAAACTCTTAAAATCTTTGAAATATAAAAATGAATCTTCAAAGAAACCATCTGAAATAAAGGATAATTTTGAAGAACTTGCAGAGCACTTTAGAACACAGGGTGAAACCGATGATTTTTATAATAACTTTATGGAAAATACTGAAACTAATATTTATAATAAGATATCTAATAATGATATCACTTATTGTGAAGTAACAGATAAACCATTTACTATAAGCGAAATAAATAAATCTAAAAAAAAAATTGAAGACCGGCAAAAGCGCTGGTCCAGATTTAATTTCTAGTGAAGTCTTAAAATTTAGTTGAATACGTACTTGTAAATCCATAACTAAAATGTTTAATTTAATCTTAGAATCTGGCAAATATCCTTCAAACTGGAGAAAATCATTTATTATACCTATCCATAAATCTGGGGATAAACATAACTTCAATAATTACAGAGGTATCTCACTGCAAAATTGTATTGCTAAATTATTTAGTTCAGTTCTAAATAGAAGATTAGCCACATTTTATGAAAGCAAATTCGCTAACCAATAATTTGGGTTTAGAGGAAATCATCGTACTACTGACAGTATTTTTATATTAAAAATTTTATTAACTAAATATCTTGTAAATGAAAAACGTAAAATTTTTGCTTGTTTTGTCGATCTTCAAAAAGCTTTTGATACTGTATGGCATAACGGTCTTTTATATAAAGTCATAAAAATGGAATTGGCAAAAACTTTTTCATGGTATAAATGTATAGATGCTCACAATCTGCTGTAAAAATCGACAATGAGTACTCAATTTTTTTCAAAATCGACAGAGGTGTTAAACAGTGCGACAGTCTCAGTTTTGCACTATTTAATTGTTACATAAATGACATACATGATATTTTTGATTCTACATGTAATCCACTTCGATTACAAAATACTTCAATAAGCAGTCTTAGTTTCGCCGATGATTTAGTAATTTTCTCAGAAATTCCACAAGGACTACAAAATGCTCTCAACAGCCTTTATGATTATTGTTTTAAATGGCAACTTACAGTCAACATTAAAAAATACAAAAGTCATGTTCTTTCAAAAAAATAAGACCCCTTCACCACAACTCTTCTGTAAAGGACAACCCCTCTCAATTACAAATGAATATAATTTTCTTGGAAACATCATCGACAATAAAGGAACTTTTAAAAGATCTGTACAAGAATTAACTAAAAAAGGACTAAAAGTATACTTTACCCTTAAAAAATATATGTCAGATTTTGTTCATGTCCCAGCTTACCTCTCTTGTAAATTATTTGACACCCTTATTAAACCTATATTGCTATATAATAGTGAAATTTGGTTTATGGAAAATTATATGTCTATTTATAAATCTGTTTCTAGATCTAGAATGCATGGGACAACCTGTAACACATTATCATTGAGTGATAAATCGTGCTTTGAAAAAGTTCATCTTAAATATTGTAAATCCATTTTAGGATAAGAAAAACTGCATGTAATCTGGCAACAAAAACAGAACTGGACCGATATCCACTTGAATCTGTTATAAAAACTCAAGCAATGATGTTCTATTCTCGTATTCACTCTAATGAAATAAATCATTTGGTAAAAGAAGCATTTAGGGTAAATAAATCTCTTCATGATTCAGGTACTTATACATGGTATACATTTATAAAAGAAATATTTAACGAATTTCAACTTGACATTAAGGATTTTGAATCATATAACAAACCATTTAAAACTTTAAAAAACCATTTTAAAACTTTACTTAAAAAACATGTCTATACTAATTATAATAGACAATTCTCGAATCAACTTTCTATGATTGACAATTCTTCTAAACTTTTTTTATACAGTAAACTTAAAACTGAAATAAAAAAGAAGATTATTTAACATCTGAAAAAAACTTCAAGAATCGTCAACTACTAACAAAGTTCCGTTGAAGCGATCATAACTTACAAGAAGAGCTAGGACGATATAAAATATCCCACGGAATGAAAGACTGTGCCAATCCTGCAAAATATTAGATGATGAAGACCACTTTTTCTTTTATTGTTAAATCAATGATACAGTCAGATCTACTTTTATTAACTCGATAAAGAAAAAAATATCCCCAATTTGATCAATTAGACTCTCTTAACAAACTAAAAATTATACTCAATCCTAGTACTGAAATTTTGTCTGATGTTTGTAACTTTATAAAGCGATCCCTAGAAGCGCGAACATGAGGTTCACATTGGCCAGAAATTATACTTTCATTGTTATGTTCCTGTTTATATATATATGTTTTTTTATTGTTTACTTGTATGTTTTTTGTTTGTTTGTAGTGTTTTTGTACTTTTGTATTGCTTTACCCTGAATTGGGTTTCTATATATGCAATAAAGATATTTATAAAGGTAGGTACGGATGTGCGGCCCAAAAAGGTCTGTTTTTCAGGTCTGAATTATATGATAAGGTTATGAAATGTCAAAAGAAATATATCAATAGGTCTGAATTTCTACTTTGGGCATATCATAAGGTTGCATCCCATATACATAACCTCAAATTTATTTCAGATAAGCAACTGAGGTGACATTATCCAAATGATATATACACTATACAAAATATATGAATAGGTAGCAAAATTTAATAAAATATATGAAAAGGTTTCCTTTTTCACCTTGGCAAAATATATGAATAGGGTTGGTTTAAATTTTACTGTCCGCACATCTGCACCAAAATATATGTTAAGTTACTCCTCCGTGTACTAGGGGCCGTTTTGAACTTGCTATGAGGTATGAGCAAAGTTCATTGTTGAAGGCCTCATGGGGATCTCAAGATAAAGAACAACAATAAAAGCGTTGGTCCATTGCTTTGGTAAAACATGTATTCGTGGAGACTTTGTCTCATATGAATTTACTCCACATCCTTTTATTGTTCATTTTTATTATGAAATTTTTGTTGTTTTTAAGTTGTTAAAAGTACGAAATGGTAGTCAATAAATTCATTTGTTTTTCTGCCAGGTGGTCGTTAGCCGAACCAATGGGTCCCTCCCTCTTGTGAATTTTAGGCAGCATTGAAAAGCGACCAGTTTTGGAGTTTTCATTTGGAAAAATATGTTGGCATCGATTTCAGAACGGTCATAAATTCTTCACTGATTGTTGTTGTTGGATCTGTGTCTAGATTTTTGAAAAAATTCTTGTTGGAAAATTGCCTGTTTTTTCATTGGTGTAATCAGAGGTAATCATTACTAAAACTGCTCCACCCTCAAATACCGGCTTAATTGCACAATTTGTTATTTCGGTTTTTAATGCACTATTAGCTATACTTTCCTCTCGTGGAATGTATCTCTGTTTCTATTCATAATCTTACTGTTGACCGACCCGATAAAAGCTTCGAAAATTTCGTTTCTGCTTTAAGGTGGGTTTTTGTGCACGCCTTTTTGACTCTAGGTATCTAAATAGATGTATTCTCATATTCAGAATCCGTTTTGTTCAGTCCGGCCTATAGGAGATTTTTCTTTTCTGCACTTCTGTAATGTTCTTATAAGTATAAGACGTCTGAAAATGCTGTGAAATCTTCTTCTAACTAACTGTGGAATGGGTCAAAAGTTTAAACCCTAACTAAAAACTTGTTCTTCATGTTAAGTCGAAGGGATTGTTTACAAATTGACAACATTGTTTTTAACGGATGAGCTTCCTTTCTTAACGAATTGTCTGTTGCTTAGATAAAAAATTTAGGTGTCGTTATTTGTCTAGATAGAGAGAGTTCCGTTTCAACTTATATTTTGAATTTTTATATCTGTTTCATTTTTTTCTATTTCTACTACTTCTACTTTCGTTGTCTTCTTATAAAATGTTAGTTTCTTGATATTTGTGTTATTGGATGTGGTTTGTTTCCATTTATTTATTCACTTTTTTTACTTTTTTGGGGCCATTTAGGGCTTGCTATATGGTGTGAGGTTCCTCACTGTGTTGAAGACCGTACGGTAACCTCTAGATGCTTTGTTTTGGGTCGTTTTAACCTGGATATGGGATGTTGTCTTCTTGACATTTACTCCATTTCCTTTCTTTTTCAGATTGGAACTTCTCTTGAAAGTTTCATCTAATTCTTGATTAAATAAATGTAATCATGGGTATGAATAGAGAGAGACTTTAGAAGTTTGAGAAGTCAGAATAACCAGTTTAACAAGATCTTATTTCAACGATTTATAAATCTGGTGGACTTAGTTCTCAGTGTTTTGGGAAGCTAATTTATATTAAATCCTTCTGGAATAATTTCATTTTCAATGTATGTTCTAGGATTAGAAATTTATGGTGTTAGCTTTGAAATCTGCTCTGAGTTAATAATCTCCATTTCGCAAAGCATTCTTTATTCTTAAAACCCAAACATAAGAACAAGATTTTTTTATTTCTTGTGCAATGAAAAGATGCTTATGCTGCAAAGCTTTTAATACTTACATCACTCCAGTGCCTCTGTTTCCGGTGAGCGATTTAAAATATTGAATGATTCCAATTACAAATGAAAAATATATATAATTTAGAATTGCCTACCCGTCGAGGGATTGGTCTGTCTTTCGAACGCACAAATACAACAGATTTCAAGGTCTAGGTACTCCAATGAAAAAAATTGAATATTCACATTCAATGAATATTTCGGTGCAAAAAGATAGTTATCAATCTCCAACAAATTTAGATTAAGGATTAATTAACATAATTAAAAAACTACAATTTGTCCACTTCCGGTATAGGTTTTATTCTTATGTACCAGTTCTATTAAGAGCTAAGGAAAAACTGGTTCCAAATTATTTGGAGTTACGACGCTTTGGCCACCAATTAGGATAAAATTGGACGAAAATTCAAGAAAACTGTAAAAACAAGTAAAAGATAAAATTGCCGTGCACCTAAGTGCATTCATGAATCTTTTTCAAACTTTGTAGTTGAAAAGTATGGTTTGTAATTTATATGCAACACTTAACGTGCGTCTTCATACACCATGTCATCAGTATGTATTTGTGCAATGAAAATTGATAAATTATCAAACTTTGCTTACAAAAGTCTTCGTTGGAGTACCTACAAGGTCCAGCCACATCTATGTTAGAACAAAGAAAAGAGCGAAACACAAATTTATCTTAACACGTAATGTGAAAAGGCGTCCGCACAGATATTCTGTAATTGCAGGTTCTAATCCCGTTCGGGGAATCGACAAAAATAGACTTGACTTGGCTCAAAACTATTGGCTCTTTGTTTATTCCTTACCATAGACGAATGTCTATTTACATTTCTATCTGTAAAAATTAATAAAAACATGTTTTATTTGAAAACGATGATTTTCACAACAAATATTTGCTTGTGAAATATATTTATTTTAAGTAAAGATAACATTTCAATTTACATTCTCAATATCATACTAATGACATATTAGATTTTTGATTGACATTTAACTAGATTTGCGTTTTTCTATGAATTAAATATATCGATAATTTTCGTTGATGATATGATTGATATGTTATTTTCATATTTTATTTTATTCAGTAGTTTTTATTGGGAAATTTCTCACTTTTGTCAACGGTCATGTAAAAAATTGTCTTTTTGTAGGGAGACGAAATCCGTATAATACTTGTCGGTAAAACAGGATCAGGAAAGAGTTGGTTAGGTAACACCATTATAGGCAAACAAGTATTTTACAGTGTCGCATCACCAACTTCAGTAACCGACAAGTGTTATCGAGTTAAAAGTGATATAAACAATATCAGAATTGTTGACACCCCAGGTTTCTTCCACACAAGAATGCTAAACCACGAAGTGAAAAATGAAATGAAGACGTCATTATACCTAACTGAACCTGGACCACATATTTTTTTGTATGTTGTTCGTGTTGGCAGATATTCAAATGAAGAGATAATTTCTCTGGGAGAGTTTGTTGATACTTTTGGCGTAAATGCGCTTAAATATACCATCATGGTTTTCACTGGGAAAGAGGAATTGCAAGGTGAAACAATAGAAACGTACATCGCAGGACTTCCGAAAAAGTTGAATGAATTTTACCATAAAGCTGGCAAACGGTGTATTGCATTTAATACAGATCCGCTCGATGGTATAAAACAAGTAGACGAATTATTGCGTATCATCAGAAAAATGCTAAAAATTAATAAACCGCCTTACTATGCAATGTCGATGATGAAAAACGTGAAAAATCTATTCATTGCTACAACATCTCCATTTATCTTCTTTTGGTTAAAGTACATGTGGAAAAAAATACCACTTCGAATTGCCTTTCCAATAGCTATGGCCACAGCAATAATAGGAACAATATACACTGTATACACATACGTTTTGTAATTTTTCCTACACAGACTTGTTATTTAGATATTTTTTAAAAAAATGTCATTAAAGTAAATCAAAAGTAGCATGCTTATTTTATTGTATTCATTCGACGTAACATCCGTCCAACTTGATAGCTTGATCCCTCAAAATATCACAGTCTGGTTGACACTAATTCGCATGATAAACTTCTGATAAATATAGACTATATATATTGAAGTCATTTTGTAGTAAATCGCAACAATTGAAAACCTCATCCTACCATACTAAAACTGGCAATACAAATGTATCGGTTAACGTGTGTTAGGCATTTTTGCGCCTAGATTTATTTAGAATCGCAGTCTATCTGCTTTAGATGCCTAATATTGGAACTGTTATATGTTTGGATATGTTATAATAATTTTTACAAGTGTGTATCGTATATTATAATATGCTTATATTAAATAACTGTAAAATTTTATCCCATGATAATACTGTCCATTTTTTTTTAATTTGGTGAAAATATTTTCAAAACAAGAAAGTATTCTGCAGGCACAGATAACCATAAGGAAGGATGACAAGACATTATATATTGTTCTAATTATGCATAGATCATATAATTTTCTTAAGGTTTTATTAGTTGCAACCCATTAAGGTAGTACGGGAGTTTACAATTGCGCACTATTCTTGCGCATGTGACTTAAAATGAAATTTACTATGGGAACGTTGCCGAAACCATTTTCAGTGTCTTATAATAGTTAAATTTGATGAAATATGCCACTTTTATTAAGTAACCACGCAAATTATCAAACCTTTCAACTAACTCCTGTGCCATTAAGGGGAGATAATTTGTATAGAAATAATAAGAAAAAATGATGTTTTTGTGATTTATTCAAAAATAAGTTCGCTGACCCCCAATTTTTTTTTCATGGAAATTAAAGGACATTTAAAAAAATCTATCTGACGTAACTAAAATAATTTAAAATTTTGTTCAAATTCACTTATTTTCCCTATTATTTCAACCAAAATAGAGGATTTTTACATTTCATATTTCTTTCTTATATGGCCGTTGACCCCTTATTTTTATTTTATTTTTTGTATGCTCTAATAACAAAGGGTAAATCATGAAAAAATCAAAAAATTCTATCTGACAGAATTTTAGACCCCCGTACCACCTTAACAAGTGTATTTTTTTTTCAAAACTACAGGCAGACTACTTTTATAAATAAATAGAGTGTTTTATTGAAAACTAATGATGAGTCCCATTATATTAATAACATATAGGTGGGAGGGTGACAGATCAGATTGTTACAACGAGAAAACATTGTCAGCCGATGCAAAGCAAAAGGTATTCATCTGCCCTGTCACCCTCAAAGTTATGTGTTGCCTATTTTCATGTTCTGATTTTTTTTTATATTCAATCGTTACTGGAAAGCTTTGAACCATAAACAGAGTGTAACATTGGAGAAACTATCACTCACTCAGTCATATTACAAAGTTGTGGATTGTCACGTTTATTGATCGATTGAATTATATAATTATTTTTATATTTGGAATATATTCGCTTTATAATTCTCCAAAACCAACATACAATTGTACAGAGAGCATACCGATGAAACAAATATAGAATATGATTACATACGAATGTAGCACATAGAGGTAATACGAATATGAGTGTTAACAATATGTTATATATGAAAATCTTTAAATAGTCTTGGCTACACAAGAGATGTTGATAATGCGTAATAATTTAAAAAGATTGTTTAAGTCTGAAGGATTTCTATTGTTCATTAGCTCCTTGAATGTAAACGTGTTTGGCCTAGTCTGGTATTTTCTCTTAAAAGTAACCTTCCTTCATTATTGGAAAAAAAAATCACAGGTTAAAAGATTAAGAAATTCGTCACCTAAATCACTAAATTAAATAGAATACATTTTCTGTTTTCTCGTGTTATATTTTGTTTTGCCATATCTGAAGTATTAATTATACTATAAACAAGTGTGGACCCAAATTGATGTCTTGCCCGCCCCTACATGGTCACAAAATTGATGTGAAAACTCAAACTGACTAAATCAGAAAACTAAACATATTCCCTAGACCGTGAAATTAGGATAACTGACAAAAGCAATAAAGCACACTGTCATGTATCACCTAGAACCAAAATGCCAAATATCAGTGACCTAACACTGATAGATACTGAAAAACAAAACCTGTTCACTAGACCATGAAAATGAGGTCAAGGGCTAAAGCTAAATAGCAGACTGTCGTGTTCCATTTAAGACAAACCCACATACCAAATAGTATTGACCTTACATTAATAGAGACTGGGGAAACTTAACATGACCACTGGACTATGCAATTGAGGACACGGACAAAAGCCATATAGCAGACCGTCACGTAACACCAAAGACCAACCTATATATCAAATATCACTGACTTACCACTAATAGTTACTGAGAAAATGACCAAATCCCAAAAACTTAACATGCTCACTGGACCATGAAATTGAGGTCAAGGATAAATGCCACATGACAGACTGTCATGTACTACCCAAGACCAGCCTACATACCATATATCGTTGACCTGCCACTTTTAGTTACTGAAAAACTAAACTAAGCACAAAAACTTAACATGTTCATTGAACCGTGAAATTAGGTCAAAGACAAAAGCCATACAACAGTCTGTCATGTTATACTCATCAAGATCAACCTATATACCAAATATCATTGACCTAACACTAATGGTTACTGAGAAATTGACCTAATCACAAAAACTGAACATGCTCAATAGACCGTGAAATTGAGGTCAAGGACAAAAGCCATATGACAGACTGCCATGTAGTACCTTAGACTAACCTACATACAATATATCATTATCCTACCACTTGTAGTTACTGAGAATCTAAACTAACCACACACTTTACATGTTCATTAGACCATGAAATTGAGGTCACAGACAAAAGGCTTTAAGCTGAATAGCAGACTGCCATATACTACTCAAGACCAACTTATATACCAAAAAACATTGACCTAATACTTATAGTTACTGAGAAAATGACCTAATCACAAAAATTGAACATGCTCAATAGACTGTGAAATTGAGGTCACAGACAAAAGCCATCTAGCAGATTTTCATGTACTACACAAGACCAACCTATATACCAAATATCATTGATCTACCACTTATAGGTACCGCCGCCGCCATACTTTGTACGCATATGTCTCGCTTTCCGCGACTTTCGCTGCGGGCGAGACAAAAACACCCAAAGTTGGTTAACAGGAAGTGGTGCTTCGATATGCCCCAAATAAGGGAGGTGCAATAATACAGGACCCCGTATTGAAGCAACATTCCAAATATCAAGTGGCTGTCATGAGTGGTTGCTGAGAAAAGTGCGGCAAAAAAGTCCAATTAAGGAAATGAAAAGTAAAAGGCACGAAATCTGTAAACAGGAAGTTGTGATTCAATATGGCCAGAAAGGGGAGGGACAGTACAGGACTCCATACTAAAGCACCACACCAAATATCAAGTGGTTGTTATTGGTATGTGCAGCGAAATAATGCAACAAAAATAATGTATGACGGAAGGACGGTCGGATGGACGGAAAGAGGTAAAACAGTATACCCCCTCCTTGGGCATGTTGGGAGTGGGGGTATAAAAATTGAAAACTCTGGACAGTATTAAAGCATTAACAGCATATGTACAGGAAGTGTAATAAAAATAATTTGTTTAAAATAATTGCACTTCTTACCGAGGGCAGTTTAACATCAATAACAGTCAGATATTTAACATATAAAAACTTGGGCATGTTGGGTTTGATTGCTAATTGAGGTTCATTGGTGTTTGGTCTATGCCTAGACTCCCAAGGCCATGTTGACTTCAGAGTGTCTTACAAATGTAACGCCAAACTCAAAAGAACAATATAATGCAATGTAGTAGTCACTTTAAATGTTATTTATCATGTTTATATACATATACATGTACTTTTAAATTTACATGTATACATTTGTATAGCTGAGTAGTACTTATCTCACATAACATATTGACTGAATCTGAGATTGACAAAAAGAAAAACTGCATCATAATACATTAATATCAATTGAAAATATGAATTAATCTGTGTTAACGTTTACCCTTTTTGTGTCGGTTTGGCCTTGTGAGTTTCGTCCCCTTTATGAAAATTGAAATACTCATATATATGCAATGGCACTCGTCAGTAGGCAGTGCATATGGATTGTTTTCACGTATCTGATCAATTAAATGATCTTAAAAAGTAATTGGGAATGTGCATGGAATTATAAATGGTAACTCAATGAGTGTTGAATGGTTTGATATTAAAATCCTACATCTGCAGTACACAATAATCATCAACAATCATGGGTCCAACAATTGAATAAGAATTGATTTAAGCATGTTAAATGTAGACAAAATGTATGTCTGTCTGTGTCATTAAATAACCTAAGAAGTTTGGTTTGTTCCCAATGCGTGTAAGTGGCTTAGTTTTCTCGGAGATGAACTTTCTTTTCCCCTGTAAGATCCAGACTTAAACTGTGGATCACTCTTAAATAAAAATCGAATGGTAATCGATTGATTGGTTCGACTAATCAAACATTTATCTATCAACTCTCTGAGCAGTTTGACCAATGATTTTGATTAGAAATTTGTGATAAATTTCTGATTGATTAATGCTAAGTTGTGCAATAACACAAAATTAACAGCAGCCATCTAAATTGTTTTATTATATCTTGACTAATCAATTTACATGTACATAACTGTTACTGATGGTACTAAACATTATCTCAAATTTCAGTGATCACTTATCGATCACAAATTTCAGTGATCACTTATTGATCACAAATTTCAGTGATCACTTATCGATCAAAATAATCAGTGAAACTCCTCAAAGAGTTTGATTGGTAAATGTTCGATTAGACGAACTATTCAATCGATTACTGTTCGATTTTTATCGATGAGTGATCGATTATCAATATGATCTATTAATTAAGTCTGGTAGGATACATCGAAGGCACAAGTGGGGGCACAAAATTAACAATTTATCCAATAAACTGTGGACACAGGATATGTCTTGCCCGCCCCCTGCAACGCTTAAATTTGCACATTGATCTACTGTAGCAGCCTGATGGGATCACTCATGCATGACTAAGCATCTGGGCATGGAATTGGTACTTACTCCTACTTCTGGTACAGGCTGCTTCCTAAAAACTTGGGGTGATATTGCACGCGTGACTAATGGGTCAAGACCATTATTTTGGCATGGAATGGGTACATACTCCTTAAGATGCAACTGTATGTCAAATATCAATTGGGTAGGACTACTGGTACAGGCTGTACAAACTGCTTACTAAAAACCTTAGGTGATCATTCATGCTTGACTAAGGGGCCAGGGCCATGACCTAAGTAGGGATTCGAGTTGTACCAATACTGATGCAACTGCACATCAAATACTTTAGACGTACAACATAAGCTTTTTAATTCACAATAAAACTGCCGCTGCCAGAAACGCTATCCCCAAGTCTCGCTTTCGAGACTTTTTGTCGCAGGCAAGACAAAAAAGGGAGGGGTCCAATCCTTGATGTTAATTAGACTAAGGAGGACACCCCACCTGGGGAAAATTCCACTTCTCACTAAAGGGGGTGGGGGTGGGATGGGGGTGCAACATGTCCGAATCTGCTAATGTACTGAGCACTGCACATAAGGGTGAGAATATAGACAAATGGTAACAGATAAATTAATCATTTATATATGGAAGCTGACAAATTGTCATGTATAATACTAGTATGTATATGGAAGATAATATGATCTTGTATGAGGGGGATCTGGGGGGAATCATAAGTTTACATGTATTTTTACTACNGGGGGGGGGGGGGTTCCCAAGTTTATTTTTACTATATGTAAAATCCTGAACTATAATTGTACATAGGTTCTGAAAAAAGAATGAAATATTGATCCCGTGCATTTATTTCCCAATATCCTGGGCTTAAATTATACAAATCCTGATTTCCCAATAGGCCATCGGCTGAAATCACTTTCCGTGCATCCCCCCCAACTTCCAATCTAAACCGGTTTTTTTCAGTCCTCCTATATCCCCTCTTCAAAATAAAACATGTTAATACGAACATTACCTGCACGCATAGACAGTATAGGGCCACTTTTATAGTACACCGCGAAAAATTCTTGTATTTTCGTTTTAACCTAAGTTTCATCTTTTAAGCTCCATAATTATTTAATGATAAGTAATATGTTGTGAAATTTGGTACCAAATTAAAGCTAATTAAATATCCTTTACAATGAACTCTAGTTTGGGCAATTTATGCCATTTTTATGATCTGGGGATACAAAAAATATACCCCTCCCCCTGCAAAAAAATAGCGAAAATGACAATTTTAGGCTGTCAATTCCTTTCAGATCAACAACCCTCGTCATTTGATCTAGTTTTTATGCCTAACTTACCTGTTGTGATACAATGTTAGAAAATAAAACCATTAATGTCCACAAAATTTTGATTTTCGGTATAAAATTTTTGAAAAATGGGAATTTTCGGAATTTTAGATTTTTTCACAATTTCGACTTTCTCACTTTATGGTCGTAAAAATCTGAATATATATTTAATAATTGCCGATGTAATAATGATTTATGATATGTAAGCAACAAATCGTGTGCAAACATTTTAGTTTCAGACGTCTTCTAGGTTTAGAAATGTCAAAATTAGCACCCCTCCCCCTAAAAATTAAGGAAAAATATGAAATATTTAGGCTCTAAATGATTAAAGAATAATGTTTTATTGGAATTCTAGTGTGTACTTCACTAAAGCTAATATGCAGAAGATCATTTAAGTAGATTTTAACTTTTTAAGAGGTCTTGTTTTGATTCTTCTGCTCGAAATTGTATGCAAAATGGGAATTTTCCGTTTTTCAGAATTTCTGCTGTTTTGACTTTGAGATGCAAATACTTCATGAAATTGATATATAACTTAAAAATATTGATCAGATATCCTTACATTATATCTAAGCCATAAGAAAATATGTTTTTAAGCATTTTTAGAATAACTACAGTCTAATAAATTACAAACATATAACCCCTTACCAAAAATATTCAACACAATTTATTTCATTTTATTCAGCTTGAAAAGCTTAAACATTGTATAAAGGTCCAATAACATATCATTTCAAATACAAAAATACATAAAGACTCCCATCTATCACAAATAAGATCATGTGTGTGGTTTATGGGCAGTTATACAACAATTAAACTTGGAAATTTGTAAAATTCCGAAATGCTGAAAAATCCCATTTTTCACGAAAAGCGCCCAAAATATACAATTTTACCCATATTTTGGCGTTAAAATTGCATATTGCGATATATAAAATGCATTTTGTTTAAAGAAAGTAAAACATTAATATGTTTTGTTCATATAAATGTACAGACACACATATTCTGGGGATTTTTAGGCATCATTTTCCTGGGGTACGGGTAAAATTTTCGGTATTTAGAGTCACATTGAACACTCCTTGTTCTTCTAAACATTGTTTTTATATAGCTTATATATCGGTTGGAACAATGAATTGGCATATCTGCATATAAATCCTCTAGATTTGCCACATATAACTATTTAAAAGTAAATTTTGGACAAATCTGAAATGCTGAAAATTCCCATTTTTCATCAATTCTGTACAAAATATTGAGTTTAAGCTGACAAGTGGGACTTAAAATGAAAAATCTTGATAGAAATTATGCAACATTGTTATATTCAATGCCGATTTTGTGTGTTTTTGGTTATTTTTATGCGAATATAATAAAAAAATGACTATCATAGAGAAAATTTGTTGGGGAAGGGGTAGGTTTTTCGGTATTTAGAGTCACATTAAACACTCCTTGTTTTTCTAAACAGTGTTTTAAGACAACTTATGTATCGCTTAGAACAATTAAATAGCATAGTTGCAGATGGATCCTCCAGATTTAACATATCTTACGATTTAACAATGAACTTCGGAGAAATCTGAAGTGTTGAAAATTCCCATTTTTCATCAGTTTGGGCCAGATATTGAGTTTAAGTCAACAAATGGCTGTTAAAATACCGAATCATGATGTAATTCATGCAACATTGTCATATATAACACACATTTTGGGTGTTGTAGTTATTTTTATGCTAACTTAGACAAAAAATTGACACTTTTAGGGAAAATTTGTTGGGGTAGGGGTAAGATTCTCTGTATTCAAAGTCACATTAAACACCCCTTGATATTCTAAACACTGTTTTAAGACAACTCATGTATTGCTAAGAACAATTAATAGGCATATCTGCAGATATATCATCCAGATTTGCCATATATAACGGGTTAACAGTGAACTTTGGCCAAATCTGAAATATTGAAAAATCCCATTTTTCATAAATTTCGGGCACAATGTTAAGTTTAAGTCAACAAATGGCTGTTAAATTACCAATCCAGAATGTAATTTATGCAACATTGTCATATTCAACACACATTTAGCATGTTTGAGTTAATTTGTTGCGAACATAGACAAAAAATTGACAATTTGAAGGAAAATTTGTTGGGGTAGGGGTAAGATTTTCGGTATTTTGAGTCACATCAAACACTTCTTGTTTTTCTTAACATTGTTTTCAGACACTTAATGTATCGCTTAGAGCAATTAATTGGCATATCTGCAGATATATTATCCAGATTTGCCATATATAACTGGTTAACAGTGAATTTTGGCCAAATCTGAAATGTTGAAAAAGCCCATTTTTCATCAATTTCGGGCACAATATTAAGTTTTAGTCAACAAATGGCTGTTAAATTACCAAATCATGATGCAATTTATGCAGCATTGTCATATTCAACACACATTTTGAGTGCTTGAGATAATTTGTTGCGAACATTGACAAAAAATTGACAATTTTAAGGAAAATTTGTTGGGGTAGGGGTAAGATTTTCGGTATTTTGAGTCACATCAAACACTCACTGTTTTTCTGAACAATGTTTTCAGACAACAAATGTATCGCTTAGAACAATTAATTGGCATATCTGCAGATATATCTTCCAGATTTGGCGTATATAACGATTTAACAGTGAAATTTGGGCAAATCTAAAATGTTGAAAATTCCCAATTTTCATCAATTTTAGGCAAAATACTGAGTTAAAGTCAACAAATGGCTGTTAGAATACGAAATCATTGTATAATTTATGAAACATTGTCATATACAACACACATTTTGCGTGTTCTGGTTAATTTTATGCTTACATAGACAAAAAATTGACAATTTTACAGTAAATTTGTTGGGGTAGGGGTAAGTTTTATTGATGCATGATGTTTATATTACATAAGAATGGCCATTATTTGTAATAGGTTTAAAGCCCATATAATAAGCTTTCATTTGATACCTACTTTAAATGATATTTGTTTACTAAAAAGTAATATTGGGCAAAAGGATGCAAAAACTTAGTCAAAATCGGAAATATTCAAAGATCTATTTATTTTGTCTATTTGAAAATAAAACTTTGGTCATTAAGAATATGTGAACATTATGTTAACATGTTTTATATTCAAGAAAATAGATTGAAAAACTAAAAACAATGTTCAGAATTGGGAATCGAGATGCACTTCGGGTTCTTTAGACCATCAAACTTACGCAATTTCAATGAAAATATCTTAATTTTCCTCAATATTTCATAGGGGTAGGGGTACGTTTAATGGCGCTATGGAATGTATTTGGCATAGAAATGGTAAAAATTTGGGTTCTTTGTAAAGCTTATACAATAAGAAATAATTTGGGTCATCGTTTTATAACTAGGAAGCATTTGTTCAACATTTTGAAGCAACCGAAAGAAAAACTTGAACGGAAAACGAAATTTTCCTAAATTTCGGTAGGTGGGTCTAAAAATGGGCCCTATTCCACCAGTGCGTGCAGGTTATGCTCGTGTTAACATGTTTTATTTTGAAGAGGGGATGCATGCGGACTTAAAAAAAAATGGGTGGGGTTGGGAAGTAGGGGGGGTGCAAGGGGGGTTATTCCAGCCAGTGGACTACAAGCTTAAAAACTCCCGGAAATGGTCTAATTGCCCTCTGTTACACTCACTATTATACAAATACAAATGTAAATATTTTATTAGCACAAACTCAATTATGATAAGTGGTTAGGGCCAATATAACATGTGACCATTAATAACAAATGAAATATATGATAATAAACCATAGAATCATGAATGTCATAACATTTATTATTATTGAACTCTACTTTTTCTATATTCTAAGCAGTCAGATATGAAATTAGAAGAAATTTTGAGAATTTGAACACAGTTGCTTTCATAATTATATTTAATTTTTCTTTATTATTAATTTTCATATAGAATTTATATTGATTTGTTATCTTATTTTCAAATATAGTTCACTGGGTTTCGTAACCACTGCAATTAAATACAAAGTGATATTCATATTCAATATTGGAACTACAAAGTGGACACAATCTGTCCTTTTAGCAGGTTATATGCAGGAAGTTTGATTGGCTTTAAAAATAAGCAAGAAATAAGACGTAGGAAAATCTTAAAAGTGCAATTCAATAGTTAAGAAGACTCTTGAACAATCTCCCTTTTCCAAGTTCACAGGGATTTTTTTCAGCGTTTCCTGCTTCACGCACAACACCCTTTTCACAATTTTTAAACTCACTTTTTAGCTCACCTGGCTATGCCAGGGTGAGCTTTTGCCTTCACTTTGCGTCCGTCGTCCGTCCGTCCGTCCGTCCGTAAACTTTTCATTCAAAGATCTTCTCGTCTGAAACCACTGGGCCAATTGAAGCCAAACTTGGCCACAATAGTCCTTGGATGGTCTCCTTTAAAAATTGTGTCGCTCAGGTCTGTACGTCATCCAAGATGGCCGCCAGCTGGGACCAAAATTTAACATTGGATCCTATAGAAAAAAACGTTTCAAATTCTATTTCTCTGAAACTACTGGGCCAATTGGAACCAAAATTGGCCACAATAGTCCTTGGGTGGTCCCTTACAAAAAAGGTGTTTTTTAGGTCCGCCCGATTTCCAAGATGGCCGCCAGCGGAAAACATAGTTTTAACAGTGGACCCTATGGGAAAACACTTTCAAAGATCTTCTTCTCTGAAACTACTGAGCCAATTAGAACCAAACTTGGCCACAATTGTCCTTGGGTGGTCCCTTACAAAAAAGGTGGTTTTTTTTTAGGTCCGCGTGATTTCCAAGATGTCCGCCAGCGGAAACATAGTTTTATCATTGGACCCTATGGGAAAACATTTTCAAAGATCTTCTTCTCTGAAACTACTGAGCCAATTGGTACCAAACTTGGCCACAATAGTTTTTGGGTGGTCCCTTACAAAAAAGGTGTTTTTCAGGATCGCACTACATTTAACATGGCCGCCAGCGGGGGACATAGTTTTAACATTGGACACTATGGGAAAACACATTCAAAGATCTTCTCCTCTGTAACTACTGGGCAAATTGGACCCACCTTTGGCCACAACAGTCCTTGGGTGATCCCTTACAAAAAAGTGTTTTTAAGGTCTGCGCGAATTCTAAGATGGCCGCCAGCAGGAAGCATAGTTTTAACATTGGAGCCTTCGGGAAAACACTTTTTGAAGATCTTCTTCTCTGAAACTACTGAGCCAATTAGAACCAAACTTGGTCACAATAGTCATTGGGTGGTTCCTTACAAAAAGGGTGTTTTTTCGGTCCGCGTAATTTCCAAGATGGCTGCCAGCGGGGAACATAGTTTCAACATTGGACCCTATGGGAAAACATTTTCAAAGATCTTCTTCTCTGAAACTACTATGCCAATTGGTACCAAACTTGGCAACAATAGTCTTTGGGTTGTCCCTTACAAAAATGGTGTTTTTCAGGATTGCGCTACAATCAACATTGCCGTCAGAGGGGGACACATTTTTAACATTGAACCCTATGGGAAAACACATTCAAAGATCTTCTTTTCTGAAACTACTGGGCCAATTGGAATCAAACATAGCCACAATAGTCCTTAGGTGGTCCTTTGCAAGAAAGATGTTTTTCAGGTCAGTGCTATATTCAAGATGGCCGACAGTGGGAAACATAGTTTTTACATTGGACCCTATGGGAAAACATTTTCAAAGATCTTCTTCTCTGAAACTACTGAGCCAATTGATACCAAACTCGGCAACAATAGTCTTTGGGTGGTTCCTTACAAAAAGGTGTTTTTCAGGATTGCGCTACATTCAACATGGCAGCCAGCGGGGGATAAAGTTTAACATTGGACCCTATGGGAAAACACATTCAAAGATCTTCTCCTCTGAAACTACTGGGCCAATTGGAACCAAACTTGGCCACAATAGATCTTAGGTGGTCCTTTGCAAAAAATGTGTTTTTCAGGTCAGCGTGATATTCAGGATGGCCGCCAGGGGGAAACATAGTTTTAACATTGTACCCTATGGGAAAACACTTTCAAAGATCTTCTTCTCTGAAACTACTGAGCCAAATGGAACCATACTTGGCCACAATAGTCCTTAGGTGGTCCCTTGCAAAAAAGGTGTTTTTTAGGATCGCACTATATCCAACATGGTCGCCAGTGGGGAACATAGTTTTAACATTGGACCCTATGGGAAAACACATTCAAAGATCTTCCCCTCTGAATGTACTGAGCCAATTGGAACAAAACTTGGCCGCAACAGTCATTGAGTGGTCCCTTACAAAAAGGTGTTTTTCAGGTCAGCGCGATATCCAACATGGCAGCCAGCGGGGAACTTAGTGTTTCCCATGGGGTCCAATGTTAAACTAACAGAGGTCTTCTCCCCTTTAACTAATTAGGGATATTGGATTTAAAGTTTAATTATATATAGGGGCTCTTTAACATAAAATGTCTCTGTTAATCAAGGGCCAGGTGAGCGATACAGGGTCTTGAGAGCCTCTTGTTTGTAACAACCCTGTTTCCAGTTGACTTTACATAAGAGGCAAACTCCGCACTGCTTAAACCCTATCAAGATCCATTCAAAACACAGAAAATGTGTACTCCAAGGGAGTCACTCGCTATATATTGGGTGATGGGGTGATTCTGACAAACGGGGGCATTTTTTTCATATTTTTGCTACGATTGGTACATTTGAAGTTTTCCAGGGAAGGGGTCTATGAAATACATTCTCTAAGGCCATAATAAAAAAAATTCCTAGATTTTCATCCATTAAAAATTTGGAGTGGGTGGGCAAATTATATTTTATATTTTCTATATATAAATTTAATTTGTGTTAAATCACTGAAATGCTTACAAATTAAAAGAATACACCACAATTGGCCAAAAATCGTAATAATTTTTTTTCAGGTGAGTGAAAAAAATTCCAAACACCCTGGTCTGACAAGAGTGAAAACACTGACAATTGCTGGTGAAATACTGGTGTTTACACTGACATTTATGTGTTATATTTCTATGTAATTAACAACAGGAAGTTAATGTTGTGTGAAATGTCAGACCTGAGTGCTTTGTAACCGAAACACTCTGTGTGACAGTGTGTACTGTACCTTTAAAAAGAAAGATAATTGATTTTTTTGTAAAATTATAATATTGAATAATAAAGACTTAAATTTTACAGATTTTCGCGATCTAAGATTCCAAGTTCCATAACTCTGGAATGGAAAAAACATAGAGAGTTGTCTTCTATGGTATACGTACTTACAAAGTATCACGAAAAAAATGATCAAAGGGTTTTCATGTTAAAGTACAATGTGTGGACAGAAAGTGCCATTTCATGAATTTTTGGGATATTCAAGGTCCCAAAACTCTAGAATGGAAAATCTGCACCAAAAAAAAAAAGGAAAAAGAGCATTCTTCCTGCAAAGTTAAAAGAAAAATGATCAAAGCGATCTCCAGGGCGATTAAGACGCGTAAAGACGGACAGACATCAGTATACCATAATACATCCCATCGAAGACGGGCGTATAAAAATGTTTGGATTAAGTAAAAGCGTCCCAAATTCAGATGCTGGCAAGCAGGATCATATTTTACCATATTCCAGCTTTCAAATTTCAGATAACTGTTTATTGTCTTTAATTTCCTATTTCTGTACAATAGTTTATTAGCTTTAGTGTCAAATTCTCCCAAGGATCAACAGGAAATGTGATTCATCCTAATTTTACAAAATGATAAATGTTTTCATAGTTATTTTATGACTACACAATATTTTTTTGGTTAATGCTCTTACATTTGAAATTTTGGAAATCGAACCATGTAAGAAAATCAAAATAAAGTAAGTTTTTCATTGCAAGACAGTCCAAATTGTTTACTTTGACTTCCAGTTCCTTGGCATTTTTAGGATGTCATAATGTCTGAAGCAATCAGCAACCAAGATTCTGTAGTGCAGCATCTCGTTTGTGATTGTTTGTATATTGGCGACGACAATTTGTTAACACAATTGAAAACAGAAAGATTCTTCATCTAATTATGATTAATTTCTTGCAAAAGAGATAAAAAGGATGTTTCTGGTTAAACTTTGGGAGGATTCATTGATAACTCCAGGTCAACCGGATACAACTTTTGCGAAAGTGCTCTACAGGCCAAGGTAGGCACAGGGAAAAACGATCATGTTGAATTATCACTTCACTGTTTGCCAGTTAACTAAACAAAGATGAATGGATCAGACTTGTTTTTGGTACAACTTCCTGAGCCTACCTTTAATTTCAAACAAAGCTGTCAACAATCTGATTTCATGGAGGATCAGTTGTCTTACTCAGTTGTCCCAAAACACGCCCATTCTTTATTCCCAAATGAATGACTGAATGGATGTAATATCTCTGCATTTTTAAAAGTGAGACAATACAGTAGGGTAAACTGATACTAAGTCGGGAATTATCATGAGTCGGACAAAAATTGAGAAAGCGATATTTCAGAGCGTTTCTCTGTTTTATGTTAACATTTGTCTAACAACAACGTCATTGGTATCACCAGAATCTCTGACACTTTCTGTTGAGGACAATATAAGGGACCGACCAATTAGCATGAAAAAGGGGGGTATTTTTTAAACATTTATCAACAATTTTCTTTTTCAAAATTAGCATTATTTTTTGGGGGCAGAAACTCTCTTTCAGGATATTTTTTTTTCATCAATTTTGCAGCCAAAATATATTTTTACACAAATTTGGATTAAGAAAATTTTGTTGGAAAAAAACATAGAACCCCCCCCCCCCCCCTTTTCAGGTTAAATGGTTGGTCCTAATTGTTACCCGTCTGCAAAGACAGCTGATTTTTCTGTAGCTCGTTGAACATGTGGTAAAAGTTTTTGTAATTTTTCGCATTGATATTGAGTATGACAAAGTGATCACTTTAGGTACCGTTAGAAATCACTTCAAAAATAATAAAAAGTTATATTGTTGACAGCAAATCAAAGCAAATTTAAGCACTAAAATGTTTAATCAACAATACTTTGTTACTTTTATTAAGGTAAAATATTGATAAAACACGAAAAAATGGCTCCAAAAAAGGGTGTCAGAGTTACGATCATTTTTGTCCGACTCGATGTCAAGTTTGGAAATTTTACAGTTTCGTGTATAAATCGGGTAAAACGAATTATTCGGGGCCCCAAAAGACAGGAAATGACCAATCAGGGTTTGTACTTTACTGTAGGACTCATTTTGATTGGTTTGAACTTGTATTCTTCGAAGGGCAGTTGGTTAAAAATAAAAGTGTCCAACTCACAATCAGTTTACCCTATCAGTGTATGGGGCACAGGTCATTTGATTTTTTTTTTTGGGGGGGGGGCTGGGATTTTCAACCGATACAGGAATTTTGGCCCGCTAACGTACTAAGTAAGAAGATTATCTTTTTCCCAAACACACTTTCCAGGAAAATTTGCTGAGCACAGAGTGAGTGATAGACTATTTTTCCAACAAAAAAAATCTAGGTCATTTTTTTTTCTCTAAAAATCACAGCCCCTGTTCTCGAAACAAATCGGGTAAAACGAATTATTCGGGCCATAACAGACAGAAAATGACCAATTAGGGTCTGTACTTTACTATAGGACTCATTTTGATTGGTTAGAAATTGTGTTGTTTGAATGGCAGTTGGTTAAAAATAAAAGTGTCCGAATCACGAATTGTTTACCCTATCATTGTTTTAGGCAAAGGTCATTTG
>MJUU01018902.1:0-10259 GCA_002080025.1 Modiolus philippinarum
CTCGTAAACCGTAATAGATGGATGAAAACATATAATTAGAAAAATGTTCATTGTCAAAGTCGCAACTTTGTTGCATTTTGTCTGAAGAGATTCGACGACTCTTTATATGAGTTATTGCCCTTTGAAAGATTTTGAGTTTCCGTTAATGCTAAATACTCCCAAATGATAAGTCGTAGAGACTTGAAACCTTCACTATTGTTCATAAGTCATGTATGGCCATCTAAAAATGTCAAGGTCAAGGTCAATGGTCAAGGTCACGGATGACCTTAGGCCTTGTTATCGCTTTAACTCGTAAACCGTAATAGATGGCTGAAAACATGTAATGAGAAAAATGTTCATTGTCATGAGACGCAACTTTGCTATATTTGGTCCAAAGAGATTCGACGACTCTTTATATGAGTTATTGCCCTTTGAAAGATTTTGAGTTTCCATTAATGCTTGATACTACCGAACGATAAGTCTTAAAGACCTGAAACCTTCACCATTGTTAATAAGTAATATATGGCCGTCTAAAAATGTTAAGGTCAATGGTCACCGGTCAAGGTCACCGATGACCTTTTGCCTTGTTATCACTTTAACTCGTAAACTGTAAGAGATAGATGATCAAATGTATTTGAGCGAATGTTTGTCTCATTGAGGTCTACATTTGACACTGGGGTCCAAAATAATTGGACCATTCATTTTGGACCTATTGCCCAAAAACCATTTTTCGGGGTCCGATTTTAGAGTTTTTTGCCTATATTTCAAAAACTATTAAAGATACAAAGAAACTATAAGAAGATAAATTGTTCAGCTCAATATGGCCGACATAATGGGGCTCAAGGTCCTTAGCAACAACGTTTTTTGCCATAAAAGTCCTTAGCAACCATAGACAAAAAGTTTCGTAATGTTGTAAAGAGGAAATGAATGACATTGCAAACCGGAAGTGACTTTCCTGTCCTTAGCAACAAGCTAATTTTTCGAAAAAGTCCTTAGCAACCGTTGAGCAAAAGACTAAAAAAGATCAGAACTTTTGTTTACAACACATTTTGAACTGAAATAGACAACAAAATCAAACTCAAACATGTGATCATGGTGAAAACTGGTGAAAGACCTTGCAATTGTTCTCTGAACAATTGACCTTTTAATTTATTTATTTCATTATTAATTTTAACACGTTCGAGTCAGTACAACATTGATTTATGACGCCCTAGGGCTAATTAACACCTGGTCAAGGTGACGGATGATGTCTTGACCACTTGTTTATTACATTTTGTTAATTGGTGAGATGTTGCATCATTCTACTAGTAGCGGCTTCCTATTTCTTATGTTTAATACACTTAAAATTTAACTCTGTACCACAATATTTAAAAATAACTTTTGAAAGACAAAATCCACCATAATCGTATTTGCATATGCAGAAAAAGAACTCAATATATACATATTTTTTCATCAATATGTTCAATTTTTTTAATAATTATCTTAAACTGTTATCCCCGAAAATCGGTCCATACAAACACCAAAGATTACCTAACAGAAACATTATTAAAGGATTAAATACACTAAATTAAGAGTTATAAAAGAGTTTTTCTGTGAGAATAAATCATACAAATAATAATATATTGCATCGTTTTTTTTCTATTTCGGATTGTATTCAATTGTACCATATAAGCAAGTAGTATACTAAAGTAAACATCATACACCAATGATATAGAGCATTCAAAATGCATTTTTTTGTTATTTTGTAAAAATACATTTCATTTATTTAAATAAATTGTTTCGTGCTTCTGTTGACTATATCAAAGTACATAATACATGGCAAATTTGTGTTTCTATTACTAGTATACAAAACGTAGAATAACTGATTTTCACGAGTCTAAACCTCGTTCGATTCTGAGGGGGCGGACCTTTCTCGGGATGCCGGGATTTGATTATACTCTAAGTCCGGGATTTCCTTAGGGAAATAAACACACTGGGAATCGGAATTTCATCTGTTTTTAAGTTCCTTAAATTTGTATTTCGGGATTTCAGGATTTAGTAAAAATAAAGTTGGGATTCCGGGATGAGACCCCCTTCTCAACCCTTCAACCCCCAACCCCAAAAACCGACCTTATTGAAACTTGCAATATCTAAATTTTACATTTTTTTTTAAACTAAAGAGTATCTCCCTCATGCATAGCTCTGTCCTTAGCTGAATTATGGCTTTTATATTTAGATTCATTTGGTAATTGGTTCCCTATCAGCTTTTACACGTTTTTCGGTTAATGGACTTCCATGTATTTGTAGGGACTTTGTCTCATGTGCATTTACTCCATATCCTTTTATTCACCATTCCAAATGTTTTAGTTTGATCTGCACTGAAGAGACATACGTTGTCGAAATGCGCATATGCAGAAAATAAATTGACAGTAACTTCAGTATTTTGTTATTTTCTACCACTGGGCCGATGCCTCTGCTGGTGGACTGTAAGTCCTCGAGAGTTTTCACCAACCCAGTAGTCAGTACTTCGGTGCTGACCCAAAAACCGACCTTATTGAAAATTGCAATATCTAAATTTTACAAAATTTTGTTTAAAACTAAGGCGTTTTTCCCTCATGCATAGCGCTGTCCTAAGCTGAATTTTGGCTTTTCTATTTAGATTCATTTGGTTATTTGTTCTCTATCAGCTTTTACACGTTTTTCTGTTAATGGACTTCCAAATGTTTTGGTTTGATCTGCACTGAAGAAACATAAGTTGTCGAAATGCGCATATGCAGAAAATAAATTGAAAGTAACTTCGTTATTTTGTTATCTCATAACAGTTACACTGTGAGGAGAACAAGCACATTGCTGAACATATTGAACAACACATTTTAAAATAGTAAGTATTGCCTATTTTCACAAGACGCGCCTATGTTCATTTAATTTTACTAAGCAGACTGTGTTCGTGTTTATGCATTTGCTCATCATTGAGCTCATTATTGAGTTTACCCTTTAATGTAGACTTTCCAGATAGGAACTCTCTTGTAATTGAAGGCGGGAACGATCCCCTCGGATACCAGTTAGAAGGAATACTGGATCTCTTAAATTATTGATATAAATGTATACCACATAAAAACACAAACTGTTTATTAAATTGAAGTGTGTTTTAAATTTTTCATATATGACAATTCTTTAAATAAATTTTAATTGACGAAAAACAATTAACCTTAAATGCTATAAATTCACCCTTAGCTCAACAGTATTCATTAATTAGAACAGAACAGAACAGATCAGAACAGGACAGAACATTTATTTGGTTTAAAATCCAATATACATAAGATTGATACCAATACATACAAAACGTCACAAACATGAAATAGATAAAAGTTATTATAACTTAAAACATAGTAGCCCTGTAAATTAATTAGTGTTTCCCTCTCAATGTATAGATGTTTTACATATAAAAAATCTGTTATCGGACTGAACACGATTCAAAAATCCCGTATTGTTTGGGTAAACCCAAAAGATGCGCATTGTTCTAAATGTGTGCACTTCGGATTTTCAACTAGCATGCATGGATGCAGTTGCACGATCTTCTCTTCGAGAGAATCACACCTATCCTATAGAAGGGTCCTGTAAAACTGGATATTGGAGAAGATGGGATGGAAGGCTGTAGAAAGCTGAAAGATTTGTTGGAATTATGGGATAAAGAGGTGCGAGATAATTCATTGAGTTGACAAGTGGTAGAGAGGAGATGGGTGGGGTGGGAGAGAGTGGCCCGCTAAACACCCTCGGCACTTTCTCCTTTACTGGTACTAGACATGCTTTACTGTTTTAGCTAGAAAACTCTATATTCTGCCAAGACTGAAACTATCATATGCTAAATGATTAGACATAAGTTGACAAAAAACTGTCAAATTGCAGAATTTAGATTTGTAAAAGAAATAAGGAATGGGTTTATTATGAATGCATAAGGATGAATATTATGTCTCTGTGCTGTCGAAATTTCTAACGTTCCTGTCGGTAGCACAACAGAAAAAAAGAAAAGAAGTAAACATCCTTTCTTTTTTATATCCATTAACTACCAAATGGTTTAACTCGACCAGAAATTTGTCATACAATAAAAGACAAGTCAAGTAGTAGGTGGATTTTCAACAAACAAAGGTATATGTAAGCTTATAAAACTGACTCTGAAACTCAAAGTAAATCTACAAAGAATATATTAAGACAGAGACATAAAATTATATGTCTCTGGCTAAGGCAGTCATTCCAACACTTATAGCTCGAATGAACACGGAGTGTTGCATAACAAATCGTCATTTTTGTCCTGATGTAGATAAATTGTCAGGAATGCATAGTTTTTATTTTAAGTCAACTTTCTGATCACAAGGATCTTTTTTCTTCATCTTTTTATGGTTATCAAATATACAATAACTCTCTATTAAAAGGGTTGAAGTACTGAATTTCTTGTTTCTAAAAAAATAATTTTGATATTTAATATTTTTTAATTTATATTCTCTGTCTTTTAATTTAACCTGAAAGTCCAGCCCGATTTCGATTTAAATGAGTTTTTTCTTAGTTTAAATGATAATTTATTTTTCTGGGTTTTAACTGGGCAAATACCATGTTTCAAGGTAAAATCATACAGTTCATATGTTGCATATTGCATTTACAATATACAACCATGTCATGCCTACGGGTGTACGACTGAAGCTTAGGACATGTTGTTATCAATAATGTGTGGCTATAAAGTCAGCAACAGCGACTATAATTTCAGCGACGTCTTTTCTGTGTATAGTATGCAAATTCAATGACATTGAAATTTAAATAAATTATATAAAATATAATGTTATAAAATATTAATTGATATTAATTTTCACATACATTTTTTATGTAATTTTATAGCAATGGAATCGACATGCGTACGAAATCACACAATCCGATTATTTTCATGTATTACGGAATAACTTAATATATAAATTGTACATTCTGTTCGTGTCAACTGAGGAATTGGTTCTCAAATGGACGAATGTATTTGTTTACCTCGATTGGCTATTAAGCACATGAGTTGAACTGAACACCAAAATTTCTATCATATCTCACGTGATTAAGGAATTGTCTGTGATTTTTTATTCACTTTGCATGCACAGGTTATGTAATTGTCTGCTTGTTTATCTGAAAATTGGTTTTTAAACGATTGTTTTACTCAAGCCGGGTGACTTAAAGGACGACGGCGTTCACAATGTTGGGTATTAACAGGGGCTCTGGGCTCAACCTTTTTTTAACTTGGGGATCCGCGCTCCAACATTAGGGCTCAAGGCTCCAACATTAGGGCTCAAGGCTCCAACATTAGGGGCTCAAGGCTCCAACATTAGGGCTCAAGGCTTCAACATTAGGGCTCAAGGCTCCAACACTAGGGCTCCGATCTACACTCGCAGTGCTCTGGGCTCCACTTACTAGGCACCGGACTCTCGGAGATCTGTGGAGCTCATGTTATTACCACAACAATGTTTTTTTCTTGTGTCTGTTCAACCAGAGACATTTAAAATAATGTCTCTGATTTAATTACAACAACTCATGATAACCTATTGATATTTTCAGACCCCTCAGTCACGGTCAACTGACCGATATTTTTACATAATTTTTATTTACATCTGTTGAACATCAATCACTTATATCCCCGCTTAAGCGGGTGGTACATATATATAGTGATAATGGTGTCCGTTCATTTATACGTTATTCCGTCCGCCATAGGGTACATTCTTTGTGGCGATAACTCATCCTAGATCACGTGATGAAATTTAATGAAACTTTCACAGAATGTTCAGTGTAAATTGCCATTGTGCAGCAGGTATTTAAAGTTTTTCTTGGAGATTTTTTACTTCGGAATCATATGTTGGAGGGGGTATGCATTTGTGAGCTTTGCTCACAATTTTTCTCGTTGTATCCTATTGAAATTGAGATGGAGTTGCATAAGTATCAGTACAGATCAATTTTAGTATATGTTTCTTCAATCATTCTCCATTGACTTGGAAATTTTGAACGGTTTATCCTGTTCATCACTTTTCATTCTAGCCACATTATAGGTTATACTCATTCCTCTTACATATGTTTGCCCTGAACTTTTAGGGTATAATCGATCCCCTTATTTTTTATGTCCCAAGATCTGTTTGTCTGTTTGTCTATTTGTCTGTCTGTCTGTGCGTCCGAAACTTTAACCTTGGCTGTAACTTTTGAACTATATAAGGTAGACTTCTGATACTTGGCAAGTGTATAGGTCTAGTCTAGAGGAACATAAATATGCAAAAATTAGGTCAAAGGTCAAAGTTCAAGGTCATATAGGTAAAAAAGGGGTAAAAATCGGAATTTGGGGGCATATGTAGTGTTTCACAAACACATCTTGTTCAAAGGGCAGTTAACACAGTCTGTGTCAGTAGTCTAAAGCCCTTGATATCTAGAATGCAGTTATCCGTAAGGAGTGCATACCGATTACGTCCAACACCAAGTTGTTTGCCCAGACCTTAGGTATGATCACATCGATTTTTAGCAAACAAACGTCTTAAAAGTTACATTGTGTACGCATCAAAGGCAAAGGATCTCTTCAACTTTCAACACTTTTTTGCATAAAGGTGTATAATCATCGCTGGAAAAAGAATCGTGTAGAAGTTTATCTTTAGATTTACGTTTATTGCATTTTTAAGCCCAGTCTCTGGGTAAAGTTTTGTCTTTTTGGCTACATGCTATGCCGTTCACAGACATTCCTCTGTATGAATAATTGTCATGTGCGGGATACACCGACAGTACAAGCAAAATGACACATGAAACAATCTCGAATAAAACAAAAAAAGGTTCTCGAAATAGATAAATAAATATATCAGAGGAAAACCTAAAAAGAAATAATATAATCTGTTATTCTTCAAACCGCCACGTCTTTAGCGGCGTAATATTTGTATATGCACACGACCGCTTTAAATCGTTTATTCTCTCGTTCTATATTCTCGTCCGTGTGATTTAATCTGAAGTCAATTTTCTTTTATCTGATCTCGGTTTTTCAAGTTCATGGTATTGCTACCCAAGTCAATATTCAATTCGCATCGTTGACAAACCAGAACGTGTTTATACACATGCATTACTATGTCCAGTATAATCAATTTAAGATGGTGTAGCCTTTCAACAGCTCATTAAATCATTGCAGTTGGTGTTAACATATGTGTTATGGTCTCATGTTCATTTACTCGATATCCTTTCGCAAAATATTTGAATGTCCTGTCTTCTATCAAAATGTCTAGAAAAATTACTTAGCGTCGATTCAATAAATGTCTCCCTACCCGACCTTCTTGACTTATCAAATGCAGCGATGTTGTGACTGATTCATTCTTTGACTGGTAGTTCCTTTGTAAAAAGATGACAAAATGCTACATTGCGTTTGAATGTACACATTTTGTCTGTTCATTCCACATCAGATGGCATTGTGGTTTTTTAACATAAAAGCTGACACAGATGTACACGTCACAAACTGATGGTGGGGACAGATTTATGGAATCGGTTCTACTTGTATAATATTAGCATTTTTACTTGACTAGTATAAATTCTTAACCATTGAATGCGTAATTGGGAAGGGCGTATGTCGCGTGCCATATTAAAGAGCGATTCTACTGCTCAACAAACAAAGCAACTAATTGGCAGGGTTATATGTATATTCAACTGTTTGGTTTTAGTTTTAAAATAATTTTATAGAAAAATAGAATAAACAGAATAGGACAGAAATGTTAGGATAATAGATAAGTAAAAAAGTAAATTAAATACAAAAAAAATTGAAAACACAAATTAAAATAAATAAAATTAGATAAATAATTAATACAACTAGAATAAAATAAAATAAATGAAAATAATTATTATAAATAGAATAAAAATGAATAAATAAAAATATAAGCAAAGTGATTTAATAAATAAAAATCTTTACTTGTCTGTGTTGTAAATGTCTGTCCAGTGTTGAGTAAACGCCGATTAGTCAATCTAAACGCTACCTGTGTTGTAAAAGACTGATATCTGTTGAGAATGTCTGTTTAGTGTTGAATCAACACTGATCAGTCGTTCTCAACACTTTCTGTGCTGTAAAAGACTGACCTGTGTTGAAAATGTCTGTCCGATGTTGAGTCAACGCTGGTCAGTCATTTTCAACACGGATCAGTCTTTTACGACACAGGTAGCGTTGAAAATGACTGATCAGCGTTGACTCAACACTGAAAAGACACTCTCAACAGAAATCAGTAATTTACAACACAGGTAGTATTGAGAATGACGGACCAAAGTTGACTCAACACTGGTCAGACTTTCACAACACAGGTGAAATCTGAGATTGACTGAAATGAGTTGGCCCAACTCTGTTCAGTCATTTTCAGTCAAAACTAGTGTTGAAAAAGACTGATCAGCGTTGAATCAACTCAGCACAATCATTCTCAACCCTGTTCAGACATTCTAAGTCAAAAATCCACTGACTCTGGTAAAATTAGTCAAAAAATTTGTCAATAGTGATAATGTTTACTATAGTACACTACTTGGGTATATAGTACGATTGAATACGATCTGAAATAAATAAAATGATGCAATATCGATATTTTAATTTGTATGTTTTATACTTTCACGGAAATCTCTTTTATAATCTAGTGTATTTCATCCTTTATTAATGTTTCCTGTGGTTGTTCAGGGGAATTATCGGGTGTTTGTATGGACCGATTTTCAGGGGAACTGTTTAAGAGAATTATTAAAAGAAGTGAATATGATTGACTTTAAGAATATAGCAGATAATATACAAGTCGCCGTACTCTTTCAAATTTTGTTTTTCTTATCTAAGTAACATAACCAGCTGTTGAGATGTGGATTTGCTTAATTCAAACGAACGGTGAAATTCTGGAACTAAAGGGTATGTTTTCTGAACACAATAAGCCTAAATTTGTTTGCTTGTGAGGAAAAAAAAAACTTCCCGTCGGGACATTTTGGCGGTACAAGGGGACGCATTTTCATCTCTAATTTTTATTTACATGCTTAATTCTATGTTTATACGACTATTATGAACTCCAATTTTATCCCATCGATCATCAAACACATTTTTGGTCACAAATATTAAGAAGAAATATAATAAAAAGTAATTTTTTGCAATCACTCATGCCGGATATATATATAATTACAGAGATTGGCAACTCTACTATAATCCCATATTAATCACAACAAACATGGTACGGCCACATCAGAACTTCTTAAACTACTTTTTATTTAGTCGCCATATTTCTAAACCGAAAAGAGAATTGTTTTAGTTAATACTTCGATAGTATAGTTTGGAAAATTTGATTAAAAAATATTCATTAACAAAAAAGATATTAGCAAATAAAGCGGAGCCTTCGTGTGGAAATCTGTCGACGAACATTGTGGTTTGCCTTGTTTACTTTTGAAACTCCTCTTTTATATCCGTGATTACAACTTCCTAGTAATGAAAACTTGAAAGTATTTTACTTTGTTGGTGGAGTTTAGTTTTCTTATGATATTTTCACATATTATTGAGATATCTGTGATTTATTATTGTGAAGTTGGAGTTTTATCGAAGTCTCGATGGCGGCGCGATTTCACGATAATTTGTCATGTTCCCAATCTCTTTAATTATATGTCTCTGCTTATGCTTAAGTAATATCAATCGTCCACTTCGGTGGTACCAATATCCGGTGTCGTTCCCACACGGCGGTACTACAGATAAGAAATAGGAAGCCAGTACGGGTAGAATGATACAACATCTACCCAATTAACAAAATGTAATAAACAAGTGGTCAACAAATCACCTGTCACCCTGACCAGGTGTTAATTAGCCCGAGGGAGTCTTAAATCAATTCTGCAGTCACTCAAACATGTTAAAGCTGTTTTAAATTTGTGTGATTTCAAAATGAATAAATAAATTAATAAATAATGGATTTTAGAATTTGAAATGGCATACTATGTGTAATTCGTTTGAAATTCATTGAACATATTTATCATCAGATATACATACTAACACGACGTAAGCATTACTTGATAATGATGATCATTTACATGTGCAATGTGTAAAGAAGTGGTAGTAAAAAATTACAGTATAGAGATAGTTTAATGGAGAATTCCCACAACACTTGTTTTCATTGGTGGTGAAAGGGGGCGTACGCTCACTACGCTCCCGTTAAAATTCACCCTGGACTGTAGTAGACAGCTAGCTTTTCGAAGTTTTATGTTTCCTTGTACTAACCCGGCAGTGTGCTACTTTTGACTGGTTATTATTTCATTATTTATATTTTTTACCA
>MJUU01018902.1:12026-40444 GCA_002080025.1 Modiolus philippinarum
GTGCTGTTGTTGCCTTGCAGTTCAATATATAAACCAAAATAATCAAACAATCAATAACTGCACTATCAATGTATTGTCCCTGGATTGGAAATTTGTAAAAACCTCATACAACAAAGCAACATTTATTATTGCTATTTACATATAGGTATCATCTTAAAAGGTAAAGATAAAATGGAAAAGGTATAATTCGTTTGAGATGATGTTATATTCACTAGTGAAAATAAAAATATGTAAAACAGAGAAGCACAATTATTACATGTTCCAAGTGGGGCTAACGTGTCTGGATGTCATAGTATTTACATGCATTCAAAGTCAACAAGCCAAGGAAGACATACTTTGCACAAATTGTTTTTCTTCTAAACAGCTAACCTTTTACCTTTTGAAATCAACAACTGGTGATCAAGTAAACGGATATCAAAAGATATTAAGCTTTCCAATATTTGACATATTTAGACATTACATGTGTAGCACCAACCGTAACAGACATAGACATTAGTTTACAAGTATACGTGTTTAAATGTCTCTGCTACACATAACATATGCAATAAACAATCGTCTGTGCTTATTGTTTACAAGATCAACCAGTAAACGAAAAATGGAACTACTACAGGTCAAAATTGGCAATTACATACATATCATGGGCGGACACAAAATTTAGAAATCACATAAAATAATTAATTATTTCACGAAAATTTGTCATGTTGCCAATCTCTTTAATTATATGTCTCTGCTCATGCTTAAGTAATATCAATCGTCCACTTTTGTGGTTCCAATATCCGGTGTCGTTCCCACACGGTGGTACTACAGATAAGAAATAGGAAGCCGGTACGGGTAGAATGATACAACATCTACCCAATTAACAAAATGTTATAAACAAGTGGTCAACAAATCATCTTTCACCCTTACCAGGTGTTAATTAGCCCGAGGGGGTCTTAAATCAATGTTTTAAATTTGTGTGATTTCAAAATGAATAAATAAATTAATAAATAATGGATTTTAGAATTTGAAATGGCATACTATATGTAATTCGTTTGACATTCATTGAACATATTCATCATCAGATATACATACTAACACGACGTAAGCATTACTTGATAATGATGATCATTTACATGTGCAATGTGTAAAGAAGTGGTAGTAAAAAATTTCAGTATAGAGATAGCTTAATGGAGAATTCCCACAACACTTGTTTTCATTGGTGGTGAAAGGGGGTGTACGCTCACTACGCTCCCGTTAAAATTCACCCTGGACTGTAGTAGACAGCTAGCTTTTCGAAGTTTTATGTTTCCTTGTACTAACCCGGCAGTGTGCTACTTTTGACTGGTTATTATTTCATTATTTATATTTTTTACCAGTTATGAGCTGGCGGACTGGGGGCGTCTCTCTTCTTTCTCCCTCCCCTTCTCTCCTCTCTCTCGGTCTTTCCTTTGTTTTTCTCCCTTTCTTGTCCCTTTTCTCTTTCCTCCTGTCCTTATCTCATTTTCTCCTTTCTCCCGTCCTTATCTCATATTCTCCTTTCTCCCTGTCCACCCCTTTAATTATATAGAATCAGAGACATATTCTTAAATATACATGTAGATATTTTTTTATGACCCAGGACAAGCACTCTCGTATACTCCCTCAATACCACCTTGGCGGGTATTAGTACAATTAACATTAACTAGCTCGTGCCTAATTCACAATTAAACTTCTTCAACAAGTCGTTTATTGTTTTGTATGTTTTAAAATATTTTCTAGAAAAGGGTGCTCCAACTCTTGGGCCCGCTCCCTTCTGGATTCACAAATAAAATATTTTATTTTCTTTGCTCATTACGTCTGGCTACCCACCATTGCATATGTTTTAATTCGTTTCCTTGTTCAGATCAGTATACAAAAATACACCGCCTGCTTTTCTATCAGAGATCATCTAAGTGGACGACCATTTGATTTTCCGGGGAGGGCTTGGGCGATTTTGCCTTGAAAAATTAATCATTGTCATGAAAATCTCGAACAAATTATTTATTTTTCATCAAATGGCATATCAAATTATTTATTTGCATTTGCAACAAAAAGTTTATTCTCCAAATCAAAATCAAATTATTTATTTTCATGACAAGTAAGACTACAATATTTAATTTCACTGGGACCAAGATTAAATTATCTATCCCCCCCCCGCCGAAAATCAAATAGTGACAAAAGTTGTCCCCTAAACATCCATTTAACATATTTTAATTATCAAATTGTCGAATAGTTAAATCATAGATTTATTTTCTTACAAATATAACAGAGGCAGTTCTACATTTTTTTAAACTACCAGCACAAAGCTCGCACCTTTTTCAAAATAGGCCGTTGCGCATTTGTCATTATTTGAATCGAAATAATTCATATTCACTGGTGCCGAAGTGCGTATCGAGAATTTAACTATTAATGTCAATGGCATTTAATTTCTATAGATGCGACTCGAGTAAATGCCTTATTTAAGTCAATAACAAATTGACTGCAAAAAGGTGCACATAAACGTAAATAAGGCACAAAATTGAGTTGCATCTATAGAAATTAAATGGCATTCATGTAAATAAGGAAATTCTCGATACGCACTTCGACCCCAGTGATATTGTAGTAGACATTACATGAAAATTGGTAGTTATTTACACCGAGTATCAATATGATAAAAATGCCGTACTATCAGAGGAAGTTGTCAGGTTGATCACGATGGCACTACCCTAGTGACCTCTTCTATAACAATAAAACAGAAATATTTTAGGGAATATGCCCAGCGTTTTCTTGTGCACAACGGGGAAAATGGGGTTGTTACTTGTACAATTTCTGATATTTTTCTGCTTACATTAGGTTAAATGACCAATGCATACAAAACGTAGAGTTCGAGAAAACTGCAAAATGAAACTCAATCAATATACTTAACTTGTGTATGTAATTGCATATTGGATTACTTATACAGTAAAGGGTGTACTAATACTGTAGTAATTTGACTTCCTATTTTTAGAATTTTTTTGAGTCTCTTCACCGGTGGATCCAGCCTATGTAAAAATAGACTTCAGTCATTTTTTGTTATTTTTTTTTTTGTTAAAATGTGTCTAACTTCTGCACGAATATATTTTTCTAGGAAAGGAGTTGCTTCAAACTTCAGGACGCCCTCTGTATCCGCCAGTGCTGTTGTTGCCTTGCAGTTCAATATATAAACCAAAAAAATCAAACAATCAATAACTGCACTATCAATGTATTGTCCCTGGATTGGAAATTTGTAAAAACCTCATACAACAAAGCAACATTTATTATTGCTATTTACATATAGGTATCATCTTAAAAGGTAAAGATAAAATGGAAAAGGTATAATTCGTTTGAGATGATGTTATATTCACTAGTGAAAATAAAAATATGTAAAACAAAGAAGCACAATTATTACATGTTCCAAGTGGGGCTAACGTGTCTGGATGTCATAGTATTTACATGCATTCAAAGTCAACAAGCCAAGGAAGACATACTTTGCACAAATTGTTTTTCTTCTAAACAGCTAACCTTTTACCTTTTGAAATCAACAACTGGTGATCAAGTAAACGGATATCAAAAGATATTAAGCTTTCCAATATTTGACATATTTAGACATTACATGTGTAGCACCGACCGTTACAGACATAGACATTAGTTTACAAGTATACGTGTTTACATGTCTCTGCTACAATAACATTTCCAATACACAATCGTCTGTGCTTATTGTTTACTAGAGCAACCAGTAAACGAAAAATGGAACTATTACAGGTCAAAATTGGCCATTACATACATATCATGGGCGGACACAAAATTTAGAAATCACATAAAATAATTAATTATGCAAAAGAGTATAAGGACATTTAAACCTCACAATCAGCCCGATGGACATAATTCCGAGACAGAGACGTGTACATGTTTACATGAACTCTTGAAGATTTGAATGTCTGTAAATATTAGAATTGATGAAAATATTGGCTTTATAACGAAATCGAAAGTGTGAAATGCAGTATTGTTAATTTGTAAAGAATACTAATGTACTTACCGTGATAATATTTTTGTTCGATTTATGTGTTTTATGTTACTTTCTGTACGGAAGAGTCATAGTTTCAGAAATTAAAGTAAAGAAAACAAAAATCTAATTATTTAAACATTTTTATTCTGAAGAAACGTGACGAAGAGCGGGTCCACAAAAAATTTTCACACATATCATTTGAACATTATCGCTATACTCACAAATCAATCCAGGTGGTAGGTATGGTCTGGCGGGGTTATATGTATATTCATCTATTAAGTTTTAGTTTGTCCTTACATTTTTGCAAGACAAGGTAAAATAGATACATGAACGAATAAATAGATAAAGTCAGGAATGTGAACAGTTATTATAAATAACAATGAAGAAATAAATGATAAAAAATATAAATTAAATTAAATTAAAAATGAAAATACAAATGGAAATAAAAAAATATATATATATAAATAAAATTTATTAGATAAATAATTAAAATATAAATAAGATAAAATAAAGTCAGGAATATGTTGGTGATTGGCTTGTCCTTGTCTTCTTATAAAATTTTAGTTTCTTGATATTTGGGTTATTGGATGTGGTTTATTTCCATTGATTTATTCACTTTTTTACCTTTTCGGGGCCATTTAGGGCTTACTATATGGTGTGAGTTTCCTCACTGTGTTGAAGACCATATGGTGACCCATAGATGTTTTGTTTTTTTTGTCGTTTTAACCTGGATATGGGATGTTGTCTCCTTGACATTTACCCCATTTCCTTTCTTTTTCATATTCTCAACAAAAATCAGTCATTTACAACACAGGTAGTGTTGAGAATGACTGTCCAAAGTTGACTCAACACTGGTCAGTCTTTTACAACACAGGTAAAGACTGAGATTGACTGAAATGGGTTGGCCCAACTCTTATCAGACATTTTCAGTCAAATCTAGTGTTGAAAAAGACTGATCAGCGTTGAATCAACTCAGCACAGTAATGTTCAGACATTCTAAGTCAAAAAACGACTGACTCTGGTAAAATCAGTCAAAATATTTGTCTATAGTGAAGGGGTTGAGGGGCAGGGGTTAGCCTTACCTCCGGTTATCTACTTCGTGGGTGTCAGGTGGTTAGACCCGGACACCTTGAAGATCCCTTGTATGTCATATATAACAACAGTTTAGGATGTGCATTTTCAAATATAAACTTATTCAATTGTCAGTAAACTTCATATGTAGGAAATCGTGTTCAAGTTTGCAATAGTCCTTGAAAGATAAATTCTTGCAATCGGAAAAGATTGATTTGGTTTTTGTTCATCCCCTTTTTATACACCCCCTTCGAGACGATATAGGTTGTATGGTGGAACTTAGTTCATCAAGGTAAGAGTGATAAGATTGGGAGGAAAATCTTATCACCCAGTCCAGAAAATCAAGGAAGTGGATGAATGGATACGTACACATTTGCTGGATTTTAACTCAGAGCGGTGTCAAAACATCCTTAAATCTCCCCCCCCCCTTCTAGAACATTTTGACTTGCAATTGTTTATTTTCAAGGGATAAACGATACAGTTTAAATGATCAAAGTTTTGAGCTCATTCCCTGCTTCACATGTTGTTATATAAATATATTTCAAAATATTTCCATCTTCTAGTACTTCTTACTTCTAACTTCTCACTTTTTACTTCTAACTTATTACTTCTTACTTTTAACTTCTTACTTCTAACTTTTTACTTCTAACTTCTTACTTCCAAGTTGCAACCTGGACAGGCAAAGCATATTCAACTCGGTATTTAATAATATCAATACTTTGATTATAAGTAAGACTTTTCATTATATTGATCCTAGCTTAATAGGTCTTTGCAAAAGCAAGAAAAATTGACCAACCGATTAAATGGTGTCCAACTAGCAATATTTCAACTTTAGTTCAAGACGAGAAGAGACTTTTTATGCAAAATCAATCTGGAAAAATGGAAAACGCCCGGGGGAGGGGAGGGGGGTTTTAATTGTTTTTATGTACCGGCAATAAGCGTTATGTTTCAATTGTATTATGGGTGTTCCTTAACTGACCCTTATTACACATAATCCAGCTTATAAAGCTGTAAATCAGGTATCACGCTGCACGTTTTTTTCCATCTATTAATTCCGTCTATTTTAGGAGTATTTTTCACGATTCAAGCTCCCCAAAAGGCATTTTCAAGACCCATGCTTAGATCCCTTCAGGACGCCCTATTATACATGTTATACCTAGCACAATAACAGTCATGCATTTTCAAACAAAAACTTATTCAATGTTTATGAAAAAACATTGAATAATTTTCAGATAGAGCAAATCGTGTTCAACTTAGACATAGCCCCACTCTTAAATAATGGCTGATCGAGTTGTTGGGTAGTACCGTTTTACACCCCTTCAAGATAATTAGCTTGTATTGTAAAGCTCAGTTTATGTAGGCAGGTATGATAGCATATTAAGGGAAGAAAGTTTTGAGTTAGAGCTGATGCTTGGAAGCGTACACGCTTGCTAGATTTAAACACATAGCGATGTCTGACATTATAGTGTTAAGTCAGTTGTTCTAATCATCTCAGTCACTTAGATCTTTGAGAAAAACATATATAATGCAAGCTGAACACGATTTTCTGTATCTACAATTTGTTATTGAAAATTGAATGAGTGGTGACTATAAGGATATGAAGTAAATGCACATGAAAGTCTTTACAAATACATGGTATAAAACAAGCAAAGGAACAACGTTTATATTTTGAATAAGTTTATATTTCTAAATGCAAACATTTACCCACTTTTTTTATTAGACACAATGCAAATAAAACACATCGCTTATAACATACAAAAATACAACACTGTTCATTTTAAAGAATCCTTGCAACAGTCCTGTGGTATGTAGGTTAACGGGTTGCGAGGCTGACTCACCCTTCAGCCTGATGTCTTGATAAACCTGTTCTCGTCCTGGATTTTGGCTGAAATGTTGAAATTATGACATTAAACGCCATTCGATCCAACAATCAATTTTTATTGCTTTCGCAATTAGTCATAAACTAGAGGAATACTATAATGAAACCTCAGTCCGAACATTGACAATATTAATACAAATGTCAGTGTTGCAATCGGGAAAGGCTACCTTTCCGGACTACAACATCGAGGTAAGAAGTAAGAAGTAAGAAGTTAGAAGTAAGAAGTTAGAAGTAAGAAGTAAGAAGTTAGAAGTAAGAAGTTAGAAGTAAGAAGTAAAAAGTTGGAAGTAAGAAGTAAGAAGTTAGAAGTAAGAACTAAGATTTTAGAAATATTTTGAAAGATATACAACACTGAGTATGTAGAGCAGGTAATGAACACCCAACTATCACCCTTAAAATGTATAGTGCATCCCATTACTTGCCTAGTATTCCAAGGGTGGTATATTTTAATGCTGATTTTTGAAAATTCTAAAACGAATGTGAGGCACGTTCAGTACTCTTCTCTCAAATAATATTATCCATAAAACTTGGAAACTGCATGTATCTAAATCAACTGAAAATGAATCTATGTGTTAAAGGTTAATGCACACCTTTACCCGTTAGTTTTATTGGACATGATGTAAATAAAACACATCGCTTATTAAACACAAACATACACTACCGTTCACGTTAACAACAGTCCCGTAGTATGTAGGTGACGCATTGCAAGGCTGACTCGCCCTTCATCATTAATCTAATCACGTTGATAATTCTGTCCTCGTCTTGGATTTTGACTGAAATGTTGAAATTAGGACGTTGAACGTCTTTCGATCCATCAATTAATTTTTATTGCCTTTTCACATTAGTCATAAACTAGAGGAATAATATAATGAAACTTCAATCCTAACATTGACAATATTAATACCGAAGTCAGTGTTGCGTTGCCTTTCCGGATTGAAACATCGAAGTAAGAAGTAAGAAGTTAGAAGTAAGAAGTAAGAAGTTAGAAGTTAGAAGTAAGAAGTTAGAAGTTAGAAGTCAGAAGTTAGAAGTATGAAGTAAGAAGTTAGAAGTAAGAAGTTAGAAGTAAGAAGTACTAGAAGATGGAAATATTTTGAAATATATTTATACAACAACATGTGAAGCAGGGAATGAGCTCCAAACTCTGATCATTAAAACTGTATCGTTCATCCCTTGAAAATAAATAATCGAAAGTCATAATACTCTAGAAGGGGGAATATTAAAGGATGTACATGTATTGACACCGCTCTGAGTTAAAATCAAGCAAATGTGTACGTATCCATGCATCCACTTCCTTGATTTTCTGGACTGGGTGATAAGAGTTTACTCTCAATCATATCACTCTTACATTGATGAACTAAGTGCCACCATAAAACCTATATCGTCTCGAAGCGGGTGTATAAAAAGAGGATGAACAAAAACCAAATCAATCTTTTTTGGACCGGTAATCGTGAAAAAAATACCCCTTTATAACAGGCGGGATGCGTGACTTCATAGAATTTTTAACGTGAAAGCCACAAACTTATAAGATTGATGACATGCACGATGGGTTCTTCTTCAGGACCAAGATTATATAAAAATACAAGACCTTTGACGCCCAAGAAGTAGGTTACCGGAGGTAAGGCTAACCCCTGCCCTTCAAGACCTTCATCCAGTGGTACTCCTAAGTGTTTCTCAGTTCCCAAATTGATTGTTATCGTCTTGAATTATAGTTCAATATTGCTAGTAGAATTTCTAACACAATTTAAGCTATCAATCAATTTTTATTGATTTCGCGATAGGTCATAAACTATGAAACTTTCAGTCCTAACAAAACTGACAAAATTAAATACCGAAGTCGATGTTGCAATCCGGAAAGGCTACATAAGTAAGAAGTAAGAAGTTAGAAGTAAGAAGTCAGAATTCAGAAGTCGGAATTCGGAAGTCCCCTTCCGGCTTTCGAAAAACAGCGGCGAGCACTCCTTGACCCATCTTTCAAAATTACGTTTGTTCCCCAATTTTTCTTTTCAAGCTTGTTGTCATGGAGTTAGTAGTTTACCTGTATGGGTTTTATTCCTATCTTCATCATACTATAGGGAAACGGGACAGAGAAAGGAGAGGTTTGGGTAATCATAAACCGGTTTAACCCTACCGCTGGCTTTTGCTAGTGCCGCTACCAAGTCAGGCTGTCCCGAGTTCCTATCGTTGTTTACGTTCGTCTTTTGTATTTTTATTGTGGTTTTTTTCTTGAAGTTCCTTTTTACTTTGTGGCATGTTGCTATGTTTTTCGGTCATTGTAGGTGTTTCCTGGTATCTTTTTTTCTATTTTTCGTATTTTCTCGAAGATTTGAAATATAAAAAACTCTGTCGTGCTTTTTCTATGTGAATCATAGCTTTAGTCGATTGGATATTTTAATTTTTTCGACACACCATCAAGACTTCATTCAAATTTATGGTTGTTCTTTCAATCTGTATAAGAATTTGAACCAAAGGCAGGCTAGATATGGTGTTCTCACATATTTTGAATAAGTAACTATTTCATTCCTTGTCATTATTCTTCAAATACAAAAGTGTAGAATGTAGTGTCATTTTTAGCTGGATGGCTTTCTATATCATGTATATACATAAAATTGCACGAATTTTTAGTTCTGGCCAGATTTTTTTCATCTCTTGACTTAGACTTAAGATATCTGGCACGGAGTTTTATCATCATAACACAGTGTGTCGTGTAAAAAGGTGGCATCTATGTGACCTAGACCTTTGAACTTTTTTTTTAGGTCTGGGTAATATATTTTTTTCATTTTGTGACAGATTTAGGATATTTGGCCCGTGGATGTATATTCGCGAGACTTTTTGTAACGTTCCATCTTGGTCTTCTTGTTACTTTAATCTTGGATGTTAAGTCCCTAGGCTAGACATTTATCATGTTTTGACTAAGACTTGAGGTATTTGGCATGTTGGTGGATGATCACGAGAAGGTGTGTTACATACCATATTTGTTTTTATGTGAGGTTGACCTTTGACTTTGAACTCCAATTACTGATTTTTATAGACCATTCTTAGATATTTTCCTCTTTTTACCTAAACTTGAGATATTTAAAATGTTGGTCTGTCATCATGCGAAGATTTGTACTGTACCAGAATGACCTTCATGTGACTTTTTTCTTTGCGTCTTGTCTAATAATCATCTTCAAGTGTTTGCCTATCTTTGCCATAACGTTTTCATCCTTTAATGCGTCCTCAGGTTATTTTGCATCTTGGTTTATCACCATGATAAGATTTTATCACGTACCATAGTGATCTCATGTAACTTAACATTTGGACTATAGATCAAATAATTGCATTTTTGACGTGTTGAGTATAATTGTTTCCTCATATTGCCCTGACTTGCAATATCAGGTGATATTATATAGCGACCTTTATATAACCTTGTCCTTTAATTTTAAAAAGGTCAAGTAACATCATTTCTTAGCTGTTTGCCAATTTTTTTTTATTACACCAATATAAAACAAAATATATGAAGTAAAGGGTACGCCTTTCTACTGTTGGTTCTATGGTCGAGACGTTCTTGAAATATTCCTGAAATATTTTTTGGCTAAATATTATATGAATTGGAGACATATGTTCTAATTTGCTAAAACAATAGCCCCTAGTCCAGATACCGAATGTACTTTTGTTAAATGTATATTCAGAATATATTGATTTTCTTAATTTGGATATGGCTGTTGCTAAAATACACATTAAACTTTACAATGATATTGTTTTCAGCGAGAATATGCTCTGAAAAAGATTTCCTTATATTAATTATATATGTATATCTGTGCCAATTTTAGCCGATTTGTTTCCTTATTCGTATTTTGCCAGGTTCATACAAGGGCTTGCTCAGGAAATAGACAAATAGCTAGCCAAGTTCGTTTGTTTCGGCTTGTATACATAGATGATGTTCTTTCATACATCAAATTCCCGATTTTAGGATAAAATAAAATTCGAAACCACTGATACACCATAATGATTTTAAACTTACTATATTGAACTTTCTGTTTTTGAGCACATCCCGGCATATCGCTTCTATATTTCACAATTCATTTGCTATAGTCGTGACTAGTTTTGGAAAACGATTTTGTCAACAAAGGAAAATTACTGTCCGAAAAACTTATACTGTACATCCAAATTATATTCAATTACTGTTGCAGTTGTCACTACAGAAGTTTTACGGTATTCGCCATAATTTGATAGGTCATTACATTGTTTCGCAGATAAAAATAGACATCTTTTGGTAGATAAGAGTTTATTACTGACTGACAAATAACGACTGTGACAAAACTAGACTTTGAATAGGCATGGAGCAGGTCCTTACTTCTCCGGAGCACCTGATGACTCCACCAGTTTTTTGCAGGGTTCAGAATGATAGTGCTTTAATTTAGTGGTGTTTTTGTTCATTTTTTTTGTTTATTTGTTCAGTGTTGTTTTGTCTTTGTCGGGCTATCTCAATAAATATTGCCAAGTTTTTCCTCCTTTTGCCCTTTTGGCTTTTGTATTCGTTTGTTGGTGTAGTAGAAATGAAATAAGCTTAAACAAAGATGCAGACATGTTTCCCGCAATTTCCAATTCGTAAGAAGTTAATTTGACACCATATCTAATTTATTACCGAAAACTTATTAAAAATATTTTTCGATACAGTTGTGTTTAACAATTAAATTGTCACAAATAAGTAATAAGGTATTTACATTTAAGACTAGAAGTACATATCGAATTCAAAAGATGGAAGACAAATAAATCCAAAAATATATGAAAATGATAAAGGGGCAAAAAATATTACTTGTTAATATATGTCATATATTCCTATTCCTAGGCACGTATTTTATTATTATAAAAATAAATTTGTAGAAAAATAAAACAGTTGGGGGGTTCCAAAAGTTGTCACAGCAAAGGGGTGGAATAGGGAAATGGGCTTCCTATACTAATTTTAAATGCTTCTTAGGGCATTCGTCTCAAACAGCCTCTGACAACTTAAGTCTAACTCCAACCTTCACGTGTGGTTTAGGATGTAACCTGTTTCAACGAACTGTGAGAAGGGGCGAAGGCGAGGAACTGGCGCCTTAAAACCGGTCGACAGCCTCGGGTAGATGGGACTCGTCAACCATGGGAGGTAGCCCATCTAGGAGAAGGAAAACTCTGACTTGAAACCTTGTGGTTATACCCTCTGGACAGGGAAAGGCTTCACGAGTCAACCTCTAGGAAAAACCAGAACCAGGAATCTGTAAACTCCCTTCCTGTACTTCCAGGACTAGAACTTTAGTTAAGAGTGAGGTACCCTGACAGAAACCTTGAGTGCTGAAGTCGGAGATGTTGGGCGATATAGCACATTTACAGAGCACAACATCACGCACAAACAGCCGACATGACACTTGAACCATTATTGAACATTTACAATTTAAAGTACAACCTGAGGGAAAAAATCAAATGTTAACAGAACACATCATTATAATTTCCATTGTTATCATATAATATTTGTCACTTGAATATTTCACAATACAGTTTGATGTAAAATGTTGTACTTGTTGAAGGAAGTCTCACAATGATTTACCTTATCTCAAGAATTCTTTTGTATAATATAGTAAATTGCAAGAAAATTTGTTCACAACCGTTCACTATTTTCGGATTTTATAAGTTACCTTACCGTGATATCCTTGCAAAGGGACCCAAATTCCGTGAACCACCATCCAACAACTGGGAGCAAAATTTTAAACTCCTTATGGATGCTGTAGAGGACTTCACCTGAAAATGTATTAAAAGAGACAAGAAGAGGACCTTGATTCTCCTTCGGACTTGATTAATATAAAACTACATTATTACAAGTCGAATAAATAAATACAAAGATTGCAAAAACAATGTCATGCAGGACACCATTCTGTTCATACATGTCGGGAAAATTATCATACGATCATTTCCATGATCAGATTGAGTTGAAACTTAAAGGAAAAATTTAAAGACATTAAAATCCAGATTTTACTGAGAACCGAGCTGTTAGCCAAAAAAAGATATTCAAGGATAATTGTAACATCGTAAACACAATGATACAAAGACAACACAAAAGAGAAATAAAAACATTGATGAGAACAGGTGTACCCCTAGAATAAGCATCTCCTGCTTTTGATAAGACACCCACTATTTTGAACATATAAAATCTGGTAGAGGAAACAGCAATCTTAAACTTTTAAAGGTATAGATCTGTTGACATCTAAAACAGATAGTTTAAAAGCGGCCCACAAGATGGTGATGTCAAACGTTAAACTTATGCAGTGACGACCCCAAGTTATTGGTGACATACAAATGTTTAAGCAGTCTATTTGTGAGTAACGAGGCTCTATCATGGAAGTCACTGTATCGATTAAGGCGAATGGATTGGGAGATGAAAGTGAGATCATCGTGTTTGTCATAAAGCTTAGTTAATGGTTCAACTATGTTGCAAATTTCAAGATGAAGTTCAAGCAATGAGGCCGATGTGGAATGTGTCTTTTATATCCTTATTTTTGAGGTCATTTGTATAGATATGATGAAAAAAAGCGAGGGTTGTTTAGTGACAAAGTAACATCTATAATGGAAGCTATTATTTTCATTTTAAAGAACCCCTTTGATGAATACATATGCATCCTCATAAAACTGGGAGTTGGGAGACATCGGCTTAAAGATCTGCACGATTTGTGCCCATTGGAATTCCTATAGCCTGTTGAAAATTTAGTTTTCCGAACGGGACAACTGAATTTGTCAATCCGAACTTTAAGATGTTAATTACTTCTTCTGTATAATTTTTCTCCGCTTCGGAGCCATATTTCACAAAATAAGATTGTTCTCTACAAACAGCAATGTATGCATATCTCCGTTCATCGTTCCTACGGGAGAAACTCCTAGTATGAATGACATCTTGCAGTCGAGATTTCAGCTGTTCATAAGGAATGGTTTTATAAGGTGTTTATAAAAATCTGAAACGCATAAGCTTACACACACTTTTGGAAATTCTATTCAGACAAATTTAAGGTATACATTATGCACGAATTAGATCCTTAAAACAAATTGTCTCAGTAGCAGCAGGGAAATGAAAGCAGAAATGCAAAAAGCAAAGTTAAGAATAAAGGAAAAACCATATTAAATATTCTAAGCAATAGAAAATTTATAAATATAGAGTTAGAAAACACGGTATTGCCGCCATAACCAGGGATTTCTGGATGTGGTCTTCGTTTTTCTATTGTTTTCTTTATAAAACACAAAATCAAGGACATATATTTCTACCATATTTGACTTGACTGGGAGGTTTTTAACGTCCTTGACTACCTTTGTAGGTCTCGCACGGACGATTCTACCATATAAGCTTTTTTTCTACAACTTGCTTATACCAAATTATGTATTATAATGACACATTTATGTTAAAAAAAATTAACACTATTTATATTATTTTAAATCATAGCATTTTCAAATCAGTTTGTAAAACGTAAATATGATAAAATAGATATTCTCTGATATATTTCTTGTTAACATAATAGAAAACTAAAATGTTGAATGCCCTTCCTCCTTACCATTAATTATAGCGTCTTTATCATTTTAGAAGAAACACAGGGCCCCGAAGTTTCAACTGATACATGTTCAGAAGGTGAGACAATTATAACCAGGAATGGTTTCCCCGAAACTAGTAACGCTCTACAAACATATCGACTGGTTGTAGTTAAAGGTCGGACTGGTACCGGGAAATCCTTTATGGCTGATCAAATAGCAAAACAATTCACCAGATACAAGAAACTTATTATAAAGAAAGGAGACCAGATATTAAAAGGTACTTTACCAGACGTGCATGGTCATATTACTATATTTGATGAAGTATGCGATAATAATGGAGATGCAATGGAACAAAACAAGATAGTGAAAATAGTAAAACATGTACACAACGAATCTTCAAATCTAGTTATAATAATTGTAGGAGAGTATGGAGATAGCTTTATCGAATTACTTTATAAAATGTCATTAGCACAAGATGATAATCTGGTAGACCTAGATAATAAATTTGCATTGTCCAAACAAAAGAAAATATCTATATTGAACTATTTTTTTAAAAAAAATAAAGCCAACGTGAGCTGGTATTCTTCAATGCATTCAGAAGGGGTTCAAAACGATATTGTATCGACTGATACTTATTATGGATTTCCACTCCTTTGTGCAACTTTTTGTAGCAAACCTGATAATATTAATCTCGGATCAAAATATTTTCGACAACCTTCCAAAAAATTAATCGAAGAAATTACTAACATCTGTTCTGAACACTCAAACGACGAAAATTCGCGGATTCATTTTTCAATATTAGTATATATTTTGCTTATCAAAGACGGTTATTTAAATATTCATGATATTAACTTCGAACTTATGAACAAAATACAAGGAAACTCTGAATTCCATTATCATAAAGCGATTCAGTATTTGCAGAAGAAAGATACTCCTTTACAAAGATTTCTTCAATACATTGGTGATGGTAAATATGCAATGCACCCAACTGTATACCAAGCTGTTTTATTGTTATTTGCGAAAGCTGATTATCAATTTGAGATGGTGATGGAAAGATGTAAATTGGAACACATATTAGACCTATTCAGAATGCCTAACTATGAAAAATTACCTGATGAAGAAGTTGAAATACTTGATGAAAATGAAAAAAAATTAAAAGTCTTCTCAAATAGAATAGCCAATGTTTCACTTCAAGACGAATTCAGTGCTAATATGGTTTGTCAATATATAATTAAAATGAGGTATGATGATCTCACAATACAATACTTAAAATGTTTAGAAGATGAAATGTCTCAAATAATTACGATACAACGTGTACTACTGATTCTTTCCATTTTTAAGGAATTTGTTTCAAAGATGAAATGCGAATATCTTGAAAACAACCCATTTTCAATAGCTTGGTCAGTTTTGGCATATACGAGTTACAACGATGTGAATTGGCCACCTGAATTTTTGGGTATGAAATCAACACTGTTAGATGTTTTGGGTACTGTGGTTGATGAATACGGCAATGATATGCTAACGTATTTTACCTTATGGTACACAACTAAATCAGAACACCCGTTTGTACTAGCCGTATCTCTTTCACAATCTCTTGAGATGTTATATTCTGTGCACTTGTTAGAGAATAAGCAAAAACGCGTTTCTCCAGCAGTATTTGCAGCATTCTTTGGAAGACACAAATGCCTTGAAATCTTTTTACAACTACAACAAAACGTTTCAGACGAAAGCTTAAGCAAAGATGCGTTGAATGCATTACGGAATGTACACTACGACTTATTCATATCGCAACGGAAGGGGAAAATGGAAGACTTATAAGCGATATAAAATACTATACTGAGTTATGTAAAAAGGAAATGTGGGGCACACCTTCCGATTATCAGAAAACGCACACCGTTTTGGAAAAATTCATTGCAACCCTAGACCGTCAGTGTTCAGAGAGATGATGAATCGCTTATGTGAGATACCATTCAAGACGTTAAACATGTATCAATAAGTAGCCTTTGATAGATAGATAGATAGATAGATAGATAGTTATAGATAGATAGATATAGATAGATAGATAGTTATTCTCTGAAACCAATAAACAAAGGCACAGAGATATAATTTGCATATAAGATAAATACAATGAATAAATAGAATGATAAAGGTGGTGTACATTCAAAATAAACACAAACAATAACATTTAATATAAATAAAATACAGACATGTGATCAGATATATTTGGAAGACTGACTTTATCGTTTATTATTCTTATAAAGTTACATAGTCTCTTTAGGGTCGGTATTTTTTTTTGGTTTGAAATAAAGATTGCAGTTTTACAGTATTTGGTCTGGTATGGAAAAGAGAGCGGATATTCTTTTTGTCATTTTTGAAATAAGGACATTCTACGGTATTGACCGTTTTCTTGATAACAAATATATGTTAGTTGCTGTCAACAGAAACATATTGTACTGTTGAATATTTCCTGAGTTGTATATTGTCTTCAATATAAAACGACGTGATTTTGGAAAAAATGCACAAGACTACAATGCATATGTTAACTCTATGAAAATTGGTTATCTGTTTGTAACTTTGCCTGCATATTTCAGAGAACAAACGGATTTAAAGTGTGTATCAATCAACATGAATTTAAGAGTTTAAGAACAACAACAAAAAAAGTTTTGATATTTCGATAAGAAAATTCTTTTACATACGCTAAAGGACCAAACCTGGCTGTGTACAGTTGTAATACTGTATTAAGATACGGACACACGTTGCTGTGGAAGAATTCAGAATTCATGTAGCTCACAATTATCAATTATATTTATTTATTACCAGTGGGCCGATGCCTCTGCTAATGGACTGTTAGTCCCCGAGGGTATTCACAAACCCAGTAGTCAGTACTTCGGTGCTGATCCGAAAACCAATTGTATTGAAACTTGCAATATCTTATTTTTGCAAAATTTGGTTTTAAATTAAGTAGTATCTCGCTCATGCATGGCTCTGTTTTAGCTGAATTTTGTACTTTCTATTTATTTTGTTCTCTATCTGCTTTTATGTGTTTTTCGGTCTTGTAACACATGTCTCAATATAATTACTGTTAATGTATTATTTTCGCGGTTGCTAATTCTTGCGATTTCTTCAACTGTGACATATTCGTGGGTATCAATTTTTGCATTTTTTTTTAAACCGCAAAAATTGATACCCACAAATATATAATTATATCAAGACATATGTATACAAGTTTTAGATGGTGTGTTAACTAATTCACACAGGAAAATTTATATTAGTAAATTTAGAAAAAATGTCTCAGAAAAATAATATATTATCCATTTTGCCTAAAAAATTTTAAATCTTTATTTAATATTGTTTTCTGCTGAATTCAAATGCACAATAACGGTGCAGCTTCATATTTCTGAAGCGAGATTTAATACACTTTAAAGTTATAATTGAAATTTTATAAGAACCAACAATGTACCGTGAAAAAAGATTAAACATTAGTCAAGGTGTAGTTACAATGAACCACTCACAAAGCCCTAAATATCACAATGAAAATTCCAAAAATATTAAATATAAGTTTTACTGCAAAATTTGACATGTATACCAAAAAATGTGCGAAACTGCATTTTCCTCTGAGTCAATGAAAATTATTGAGTTCACTGGTGCATAAGAGAATACCGTTTATATTAATGAAAAAGCAACACCACAATCAGAAATAGCATGATAAGAACAAAATAAACAGGAGAGAATACCTAAATATGGCAGTCAAAACCACAAAAATGAGATAATATAACTTACATCATCTCAGGTAATGCTAAATTATCTGAATTTGTGCGGTTTTGGCGCATATAATATATCAGAAGATAATATATCAGAAGATTTTTATGAATTACAGAGATAATCCATTTTTACCAGGTGGTAATAGGATATTATTTTACTTATCATTTATCCGATGATAAACTTACTTATCAGGTAACAGGTTATGAACTATCTTATGATAGATGGCAGATTGACACATTTTTTTAAGAAAAAAAATGACTATCAACTCCTTACTTCTATTGTTTTGAAAAATATTCTCTTATCATATAAATTGTGAAATATTTCAGCAATTAAAAACACAATTGACTGGCAAGCTTGTTTCGATATCATTTGAGACGCAGTCACTAAGTATTGTATAAAATAGTGCAAACGCGAAAGTTTAGACAAACATGCCCTTAATATGTTCAAAGATAACGTTATTACCAAAGAATTGATTTTAATAAAGATAATTATGAAGACCCGCATCCTAAGCTGTCTCTTAACAGAATTAAGTCAGAATTGAGAGATCTTGGCAAGCCCAATACTTCCAACGTACCAATTGTGACGAACAAACGCTCACCATGCATTATTAGAAGGATACAGAAATTCTCAAAGTTCAATCTAAAGATAGCACCTTGCCTACAATGTACTGGATTCCTAATCTCCAAAAAACCCTACAAGCATCGTTTTATTTCGGCATCGAAAAACTGTTCTATTACTAACTTGTCCATCCATTTTACCATTGCAAGAACTTGTATAAGGGAGTTAATCATAAAATATTGTAAAAAAAACTTATAAAAACTCCCGTGTCAATTACTTTTCGAGTTTAAAAAATTCTATTGAAGTTTAGATAAATTACAATTAATACAAAAATCAGTTCCAGCTTTCGACAGTTAGGATTTTTTCTACACTTTATACAAGGCTTTTAGCATAATTTGATAAAATCTGAATTGGGACAACTGATTAAATGGTCCTTTAAATTTTCTTTATCTACAGTTCCTTTGTTGCGACAAAAAGCAAGGATTCCTTGCAACAATCATTGCTCCCGGACATGTAATAATACGATAAAAGCACCTAATCTTTTGCTGGACAACAATTTTGTTCGTTTTGGTAACATTGTTTATCAACAGGTCATTGGAGTTCCCATGGGAACAAATTGTGCACCCCTCATTTTGATCTTTTTTCTCTTCTGTTAAGAACGTAACTTCATGAAAAACTACAAAATGGAACCATACAAAACAGTGATCAACTAATTTCTATTTCCAATAACAGCAGGTATATTGACGATATCCTTACCATTGACAATCCCCAGTTTTTAGATTAAGTTGACACCATCTACCCACAAGAACTTAAACTTATTTAAGCTAACAATGATTGCAAATATTGCCCTTTTCTGGATCTAGCTCTTCACGTCTGGTAAAATAAAAAATAAAATTTACAATAAAAAAGATGATTTTCATTTCAGTATTTCTTATTTCCATTTTCTTGGCGGCAACGCACCTCTAGCCAATACTACGGAGTTAATATTTCTCAAATGGTACGATTCGCATGCTTTTGTTTTACTCTTGACGACTTAAATGATCGTATCCTTTCTTTCACTCCAAACAGTTTACAACAATGTAAAAACTTCATACATTGTTAAATACATTTAAAAAGTATCATAAAAGATATGAACATTTGAAATTGAAATTTAATGTCACTTGCAAACAGCTTATTACTAAGGGCATTTCTCTCCTTCGATTTTACTAAAATGGTGTTTAAAAATGGCATAAACTGATTTAAAATCCAGAAAAAAACTTCGGCGTAACTTACATTCTTTTGCAATAGGAGATATCGGAAGGATATTCTGCATATGTCCGTTAAATTGGCTTTTTGGATCCAGTGTTCTGAGAGTTTTACACGAATACTGGCCTCTCACTAATACTCTCAGTGTCTACTGAAATATATGATGATTCTTTACCAAACCCATTGGGAGTTTTGAGTTTGATTTTCTTCTGTAGTGTGATAGTGTTTTACCTTTGAGCAAGCCGGCAGTTAAGTGATGAGCGCTCCTGAACTATCTTTCAAAATAACGTTTTGTCCATGTTATTTTCGAGATTGTGGTCATGGCGTTAGTAGTCTACCCGTTTTGGGTTTATTCGTATGTTTATTATACAATACGATAAAGGGGAGGTTTGTGTTTAGTTTAATAATATTTTATTGCTCATAGACAAAAGGATTGGACACAAGTTATATCAACTTATATATGTCCTCTCCTTACAAAGTATACACATACAATATTGACAGCAAAGCATACACACACAAACATAATACAATCAATATATTACAGTGAAGATACTAAAATAAAATTAACAAACACGTTACTAGGGAGGCTGACTTGCAATCAAAACCTTTTGGTTTGCTTTATATATTGTCGAACTTTTCCAAATATGAACGAATTATATTGGTCGTCACGGTCATCATTGCAAAAAAGGAGAATTTCAATATTTTTATCAATATCATCGAGACCGGAAAATAAGGTTATTCTTTGGTTCAAATACAAGGGACGTTCGAGAAAAAAATGAAAAGCATCTTCGTAAGGGGACCCACAGCTACATTTTGGATCGCTTATAACATTTATTCGCTTTAAATCTGCGTTTAATGAGCTACAATGGTGCCTTATTCTGGAATGCAAGATACTTAGTTTCCTTGGACCTTCACTGTAGTACTCTGGAGCTTTAAAAGAGATGGTTTTAAACTGATTTTTAAATGACGAAATTGTCGGCATATTCCGAATTGATATGTCTAGTTCATTCCACAAACGAACTGCTGAAGGAATAAATGAATTTGCAGAGACTCTCAGTCGACATCCTGGAGGTATGTAATTGTTACTATTTCTAAGATTGTATGCATTTGCGTCTGAAACTAATGGTGGAAGGCAGTTTATTAAATAATCAGACATAATCTATTATGCATTTTGTAAAATGTAGTAACTTTGCGGTATTTACGTCTATTCTGCAAAGTATCCCACCCTGTTTCAAAATATAAAGAGTCCTTACTTGAAAATTTAGTAAGACCAGTTACTATTCTTGCGGCTTCTAGTTGGACCATTTCTAGCTTTTCAACTTCCTTTTCAAAACACCCATCCCAGACTTCATAAGCATATTCCAATGTTGGTCTTATAAAACATATATAAATTTTTGATAGTGCTCGTTTAGAGAGAGTAAATTTCAATTTACGAAGTACATTTACTTTTTTAAGAGCAGAACTCACAATATTATCTATATGCGTTGCCCAGTTTCCATCAGAAGAAAAAGTTTTACCCAAATGTTTATGATTCTTAACAATTTCAACAGGCTCATTACTAAATTTAATATCCATACTTTGAGTAGGAGTACTTGATATTACGAGTGCGCCAAGTTTTTGCCCACTGATCAAGTAATCTCAAATCTGAATTTATTTCAAGTTCCATTGTTTTAAAATCAACTCCAGAGTACGACAGTGAGGTATCATCAGCAAAGAGTCTCGCCAAGTTATTCAAGTTATCAGTGATATCATTTATATACAATAAGAATAATAAAGGCCCCAAAACTGAACCTTGAGGTACACCAGCTTTCACGGACCCAAGAGCTGATCTTTCATTATTTACCATGACAGTTTGTTTCCGATCCGTAATATAATCTTCTAACCAATTTAATATCTCGCCTGATATTCCGTAAGTTTTCAATTTTTTCTTAAGACCTTTATGCCAAACGCGATCAAATGCTTTGGATATATCGCAAAATATAATGATATTAGAGTAATGGTCATCTAGGTTTTGGCAGATTCTGTGATACATCCCTGATAACTGAAAAACTGTTGAATGGCCTTTTATAAAACCTGACTGATATTCATATAATAGGGAATGTTCTACAATATAATTAAAAATATACTTATATACTACACGCTCCATGACTTTACCAACACAACTTAACAGGGATATTGGTCTATAATTTGAAGGAAGATTCTTGTTGTCTTTTTTAAAAACACCCATAACCCTTGCAATTTTCCAACTAGAAGGAAATTTTCCGTTACGTAAAGAAAAGTTGAATAATAATGTTAAGGGTTTACATATAGTATTTGATGTGGACTTAAGCATTTGATGGCTAATACCATCTTCTCCACTTGCTTTTCCTATTTTTAAAGTTTGGAGAATATCTATGACATCCTGTTCACTGATCAATATATTAGAGAGAGCTTCATTAGTCCTGCTTGGTACATCGGGAGGTTCCAGGTTGTTATCGTTTATTGTTGAGATTGAACAAAAATAATTATTCAAGAGATCTGCCTTCTCCTTATCATTATATACCAACTTAGAATCATTGTCATTTGTATCACCAAGTGGGGGTATTGAAAACTGTGAACTTGTACTTTTCAAGAGTGTTTTAATTAGGGACCAGTATGACTTAGGATAATTTTTGCACTAGGAGTCTACTAATTCATCTGCACTTAGGAGAAACTGTTCACGAGCGTATTTTATCATATTATTAACTTTGTTTCTTTGTGCTTTAAAGCGTTGTAGGGAGACATCTGTACGTTTTTTACGTAATAAACTATGTAATCGATGTCTTATTCTAATTTGTCTTTTTATTTCCGAGTTAAACCAGGGTTTATCGTTTGGTCTTATTCGTACTGTTTTGGAGGGAATGTGTCGCTTAATCATCTCAAGATATTTATTGGTGAAAAGTTCACCATTGAATCTATATTATTACTTTCCAAAAGAAAAGGTTCCCATCGAAATTGTAATATTTCTTCATTTAATTTGTTATAGTCAGCATGTTTATACATCCATACATTGCGACTATATGCACTTCTATTCATGTTTTGAACTTTAATATTGACAAGTGTAGCATCATGGTCACTTATCGATCGGTCAATATCGATAACTTCAGAATCAATAACAGTGTTAATGTTGGATACCAGAATAGGATCTAGCAATGCTCCCATACGCGTAGGTGAGTTAATAACATTTGTTAACCCAAGTGTAGTCATCATTTCTTTGAGTCGGTTGTTTGAATCGGATATTAGATTAATGTTAAGATCCCCAGTTATAATTATATTTTCAGTATAATTTAGAGCCTGTTCAACAGAATATTCGAATTTTTCCCAGAAGGAGTTATCGGAACCTGATGATCGATAAACACTGCACACTAATAATTTCGAATTTGGGATTATCAATTCAAACCATATCAATTCCCCCTCTTCAAAATTTAAATCGCTTCTTTCCTTCACACAAATATCATGAGATGAGTAAATGAGAACACCACCACCGAAACAATTTCTATCTTTTCTTAGTATAACATCTGAAAAACTGTCAATATGAATATCAGAGTTATCAATACTTTGGTCCAAATGACTTTCTGTTATACATACCACAGAGAATTCTGAGGTTATATCTTCTAAAAACTGTAACTTATTTCGAATACTTCGAATATTTAAATGAAATATAGATAGTTCATGCTCCTGTGGTCCGGGATTCTGGTGTACATCATTATCGAGGATTATAAGTATCAATAAAATAAGGAGAAAATGTATATTGGATATAAGGGATAAGTGACACAGTTCCAAAACCCTACGAATATAAATTAATATCTTAAGGAGACTGAAAATAATAATTCGTGTGCTAAAATTAAAAAATATATGGTATCTAGCATGAACAGATGCATAAGCTCGACCATAAAAGGAACCTATCGACAGTCTGTATGAGGCTAAATCATTACCCATTATCTAGAAAATAAATATATCCACATACAGACCGTCGATAAGGTAAGAAATAGAACAAGTCAGCCCCATCAGTTGAAAATTGAAAAAGTGAACATACATACAATATAAGTGATATACGAAAAAGAATGCATATCAAAGCAAACAAGTGTAAATTTATAATGCAAATGCAGATGTGTTGTTCTGGAGACATACAGAAAAGCAATTCTGTACAAAAAAAAACGTACTAAAATAATTGAAACTATTCAGATATATGATAGTTGTTAAATCATATGAACAAAAAATGACAACATGTATAGAAAATGTTCGAACAGTTTCCAAAGGTTGACTCGATATTTATCCCGTACCACCTGTTAGACCCAGTTAAAAAGATACTTAAAATAATAATAATAGTAATAATTATTATTACCACTATTATTATTATTATTATAACTTACATTTTGTGCTGTTGTAAGTGTAGTGAATAATATTTGTTACCTATACAAGATAAATGTTAAAATATCAGAAGATTATCAGTCCACGATGTCAGGATATACCAGGGTCGGAACAAGAATCAAAAGTCCGAAGGCCACTTCCAAATAACAAGGAATACTACAATGAAATCAGCCAATAAAGTAAGAATTATTCACCTCACACGAACCATAACCGAAAACCGAGGTTTGTGTACGCATAAACCAGTTTGACCCTACTGCTGGCTTTTGCTAATGCCGATACCAAGTTCGGCATTCCAAAGTTCTTATCATTGTTTACGTTAACTTTGCCTTTTGTTTTTTTAATTGTGTTTTTTTTTCTATTGCAGTTCCATAGTACATTATGGCGTGTGACTGTGTTTTTCTGCTAGTGTAGGTGTTTCTTGTTATTTTTTTATTCTATTTGTAATTTTTTTTTGGCCCTTGAACATATAGTGTCTATTTTGAATTTTGTTTTATGTAATTTTAAATGCCGTATTCAAATGAAATTCGAATGTCTCCGTAAAACAGGATTTTAAAGAAATGTACTGTATTTAATTTAAGTTGATAAAATTAATTAGTTTTTGTTTGTTTCAGTAAATAATTACTCAATTCAAAGAGGGTGTCACATTTACTTGTATATTTCATAGACTATACATTCACGTAACGATCAAGGTTGAGTGGATATCGAGACAGGTAATTTTAAAGATGAAATATTTTGATATTGTAATTTTGATTTATACAGGCACGTAGACATAACTTTATTCCTATAAATCAATTTTACAAAGATACAGAAGAAATAAAGAATAATATATGTAGGACTAAAATCTATTGCGGGTTCCAAATCCGTGGCAGATTCCGAATATATAGCAGAAAGTGACGTAACAAAAATATGTCGCTCCAAATCTATGGCAGATTACATCGTCTCCAAATCTATGGCAGACTTCACTGTTCCCAAATTTACGGCAAATTGAATCATTTCCACGTCTAAGAAAAAGTATTCCTAATAGGATGAAATGTAATGCAAATTATTTTTCAGTGCAGAAGCTAATACAAAATTTTAATATATTGACTTAATTGTATCCTCCAATGTATTGCTGTTTTACTTAAGTTTAAAGGAATAAAATTCATGTTTTCAACTGACATTGACAGAGTAGTGTTTGTCCTCTGGTTGGTCTGTTTGTTTTGTGCAATTCATTTTTCATTCCAAAATGCTGTTCTTTAAATTTTTACGGGAACGTCCATGTCGTAATCCTCGCAAGATTATTTCACTCAGGCCGATGCTATTATACCCCCGCTACATAGTAGTGGGGGAATACTGGTTTACCTCCGTTCGTTCGTCCATTCGTTTGTTTGTTAGTTCGTCCGTCCGTAACCACAGTTTTCTCAGCGACTACTTTACAGAATGAAATCATATTTTGGCAAAAGCTTTCTCATGATGGTCCGATGTGTATATACAGATTTACCGCGTAGGTACTTCCTGTTTGCCGAGACTTCATTTTCTTTATTGTGTACAGCATATGGCATTCGTCACAATTTTTCTGAAGCTTTAAAAGGGATTTAATTGTTGTTATGCACAGAGAACTTCCTTATGGTCCAGCATATCGTGTATTCGGATTAAAATGTTACGCCGTAAGCACTTCCTGTTTGCCGAGACGTCATTGTTGTACAATATATGGAATTTTTCGTCACATTTTTTTCTGAAACTGTAAGTGGGATTCAATTGTTGTTTTGCACAAAGCTTTGTTATGGTCTAATCTATCGTGTATTCGGATTTCAAGGTTACGCCATAAACACTTCCTGTTTGCCGAGACGTCATTGTTGTACAATATATGGAATTTTTCGTCACATTTTTTTTTCTGAAACTGTAAGTGGGATTCAATTGTTGTTTTGCACAAAGCTTTGTTATGGTCAAATCTATCGTGTATTCGGATTTCAAGGTTACGCCATAAGCACTTCCTGTTTGCCGAGACGTCGTTGTTTTTCATTGTTGTACAATATATGGAATTTTTTGTCACAATGTCTTCTGAAACTGTAAGTGGGAAACAATTGTTGTTTTGGACAGAGCTTCCATATGGTCCAATCTATCGTTTATTTGGATTTGAAGGTTACGCCCTAAGCACTTCCTGTTTGCCGAGACGTCATTGTTTTTCATTGCTGTACAATATAAGGAATTTTCGTCAAATTTTTTTTTTTTTGAAACTGTAAGTGGGATTCAATTGTTGCTTGGCACAGAGCTTCCTTATGGTCCAATCTATCGTGCATTCGGATTTCAAGTTGAAGTCATAAGCATTCCTGTTTGCTGAGACATCATTGTTTTTCATTGTTGTACAAAATATGGAATTTTTCGTCACAATTTTTTTGAAATTGTAACACAGATTCAATTGTTGTGCAGACAATTATAGTTGAACATCTTGGTTACTAGGAATATATCATTGTGTGTTTATACTTGTATTTTGTCCACATTTTGTACTGTGTACACACTTGCACTGTGTCCACACCTGTATTGTGTCCTTATACAATTAAATTTGCACTTGCGACATTGATTCAGACTAAAATGAGCAGGGGTTTATGAGGCTGCCATTGGGCGCCAGCTTTTGTTTTTTACTGGTTGCTACGTCGAAGACAATCTAGTTTGTTACGTCAATTAGCAGACCGAATGCATTTTTATTTATCCTCGGAAAATTATGAACATTATAAAAGATCTACAGAAATAAGTAAAGCTATGCAAGAAAGACTTTTGCTTCTATAATCGTCCCTATAGTTTTATTATATTGACTAAATAGTATTGTTTTTGTTTTAATAAAAATCAAATTCAGTTCGAAAACAAATTCACCTCCACGAAAAACCAACATACGTCCTGATTGCGACCTTCAAGCTCCACATCAAAATATATATCTCAAAGTCTTAGTTTATCGTACTCACGTGAAAAATATTGCAATATATCATAGAAAAACTCGTGCTGATATATGTCATATATCATAGAAAAACTCCGGCAGTGTAAAGAACGCCTTCACTTGATTACCAAAAATACTATCAGAATGTTGATTTTGAGCATGCTGTGTATGAACGGTTTTTCAAAGACAGAGCGGGCTATGAAATGATGTTAAATCAACACAACATTGCAACTTCGGCACTGAGTAAAGGGAAGTTTGAGTGGCTATCAACCAGTGTAACAATACCGCGGGCTTTTGTAAGAAGAGCTGGTACCGAGAAAGGGTCACGGGTTTCTATTGTTTTAACTTTCGCCCTTTATTTATGTTTTTCTTGTGCAGTTTCCATGTGATTGTTAAAATTGAAATAATAATTTCAGTTATTATTCATAAAAGGAGAGCAGGACTGATTTGGATATTAAGATTCCCTTTAATAATTTATAAATTTACTCTATGTATATTTAAACAAAATGCAAAAAATATTCCAAATATATTACATACTATCCTATATTATAAATACTTCATTATTTTCTTATGATAGAATGATAAACAGTTACATTACAATATTATTATAACCCTTTCATTTTAAACTCATTTTGATTATTAGTATAATATTTTGGTATATACTTCGCTCGGAGACTCTGTATTGTATTATGTTGGCAAGAGAATAAAAAATGAAATTCATCCCCTAATCCATCTCCCACAGAGAAGACAATGACAAATTCGATTTTGTTATTTTGTTTCGGTATTCCTGTCCAGCGGCCAGTTTCAACCGGAAATTTGATATTTTGATATCTTAACTTGATAATATATATTTTTTATACCATTATTGTGACGTCATCTATTGTATTAACTGTGGATTCTTTTAAAGAACCCACAGCTTACCCTCTATTATTATCTCCATTTTAAAGTTTAAAAACGTCCTGAGGGAAATGTATGTTTACTGCATTTCACTGCGAACTGTTGTCTTATCAAACGACATAGTTTTGTTCGCATCGAGTGTTGAGATACCTATCTTATTGCTTTTCGGGGGGGGG
>MJUU01018902.1:40867-51347 GCA_002080025.1 Modiolus philippinarum
CGGAACCCCCTCTCTGGATATAGATAACGGGCTTTACTAGTTATGCTGAGATGATCTATTTCTTGAAGAATATATGCATTTGGTAGAAAGAGAATTAAATAAAATATCTGGCTTGTACACTTTCTTTTCATTAATTCATATTTTTTCTGTACCACTTAGCTGCTTATTAAAAAGGCTTTTGACAAAGCAAAACCTTGAAATTTCATTAACACGGGTAATAACACGAGATCCCAAGTTCTCTGAGAGCCCGGAACCCATGTATGAAAAGCCCAGATTGCTATGAATGGAGCCTGGAGCCTAGTGTCGGAGCCCAGATACCTTGTTTTAGAGCCCGGGCCATTGTGTTAGATCCCGGAGCCCTAAAGTAGCAACAACGAAATTTGCCGCGACTTTTCTCCAAATATCCTATTGAATAAATGTTAAAGGATGACATAGCATACACCAATGGAAAGCTAAATTTTTGCCGCTTCATGCCATGCAATACCATAATTTTACAACAAATGGTTAAAAAGTTTTCCATTACCCTACTATGTTATTTTGACAGAAAATTTAAGTCGAAAACAGAGATAGTAATACCTGGTTAACTGATCACCTATATTTATTGTTATAATGCCCTGGGGTCTATCGATTAACCAAAACACGTGGGTCGGGAGTTAATCTCGATTGCGAAGCAAAAAATTAATTATGTAATTACTTGACAAAGTGTCAACAAAAATTTGTAACCTGTAAACAAATTTATTTTATTAAAAATAAACGGTAACTGGATATTGGTTCTGCAAATTTTATTCTCAGATTTACCTAACCATTTTTATGTAAATTAGTAAACAAATAAAAACTCCGTTTGTTCATTGGCCACCCGAATAAACAACAAACAAAGCACCGTATATGCAAATAAGTAATCAATCGGCAATCCATTTGGTGTCTTTTCATTGGTTTTTTGGTTTGCGTAAATCATTCATCAATCACTCCCACATCGAATTTCTTTAAAATTTGAGTGGAATTAACATGAAGGTCTATGGAAAATATATTTATTTGTACTTTGATTATATCGGTAAATACATCAAGAGTAGCGGCAAAAAATTAGAAAATGATACATATATGTTTTATTAGGGTCCTATTTAAAATCAAATAGCTACAGCGATTTAAGCTGCGGCAAATTTCGTTGTGCGTACTTTAGTGTTCCAGCCCGGAACCCAGTGGTGTAGCCCAGATCCCCACGTTCACAAACGGATTGAGCCTAGGAGTCAAGAGCCCATGCTATTCCCTTGAACTAAACAAGAATTTTAGGAGATCGTGACCTAAGCAAAGAAATAAAAGAACTTCAGAATAATTAAAATTGGACTTGAACTTTATATTCCTAGCTCAATTATTTTAATGTGTTACTGTTTAGAAAAAGTAACCTTAGGCCATAATAAAAAAAAATATCCTAGATTCTCTTCCCCTCTAGCCCCAATTTTTTGACATGCCTGAACAAATTATATTTTGATTTTTTTGGCAAATTTTGGTACATTTTTTTCTAGAAAAGATAAAATATAAATTGAAAGTCTATATACATAATAGTGTTGCACACAGCTCTATATGATATGAATGATAATGTGTTGGTAAGGTGAGCTGCAAAGGTAGAATATATGATTCCGAATGCCAACAGTGATGAAAATCATCCTTTTAAACCTGTTAACATCGGAAAATCCAGCAAGGTCTTCGGCTGGATTTGAACCCCTGCTTTGTTGTCATCTATGGCAACACCGCCTGCACTATGTCCAGCGCCCTAGACCACTCGGCCACCTAGGCTATATTAAAATATAGCTTTCGGTAACCGAGTCATTCCTCCTCGTAGGAAATCTAGGGTTGTAACATAGTACACGATGAACATTAGGTGGGTAGAAAATAGATAGAAGAAGAATAAGGTTGCAACAGGTAAGATACATAAGGTATATAGAAAATAGTGTTGCACACAGCTCTATAATGTGTTGGTAAGGTGAGCTGCAAAGGTAGAATATATGATTCCGAATGCCAACAGTGATGAAAATCATCCTTTTAAACCTGTTAACATCGGAAAATCCAGCAAGGTCTTCGGCTGGATTTGAACCCCTGCTTTGTTGTCATCTATGGCAACACCGCCTGCATTATGTCCAGCGCATTCGGAATCATATTAGAAATTAAACTGTTCCGGAAGAGTACTAATTTCTGCATGATGATAACTTCCATCAGATATCTTCCAAGCTCCCCGTATACCATGAAGTTCGGTGTACTGTTACGTACTTTAAGAACCTTATTCCAAATTGTAAATGCAATTTTTCTATCCCTTGCTTATTTTCAAACCCCCATACCTCTGATGCGTATAAGATGATGATTGCTACTAGACTATCAAATAATTTCATCTGAAGATCGATAGGTATACTTAAGTTTTGAGTTGTTTTGTATAAAGCATATAGAGATTTAGTAAGCTTGTTCAAGTAATCTTTTCCTACCAGTGCAAAATTCCGTTATAGCTAAATAATATATCAAGATATATGAAGTATGAATTAACAATTTCAATAATTTGCCCATTAATTGTAAATTGTGGTTGATGCCTTGCTTTTCTTTTACAAAAAATAACGACTTCTGTCTTACTTGTATTAATTTTTAGTTTCCACCGGTCACAATATTGTTCAAAATCATTCAATGTCTCTTGCATCTCCTCCTTGGATTCTGAGAATAGGGCCTTTTCAACGGCATACAAAATAAAAAATATTTTAATGTATATCATAAAAGAATCTTAGCATAGTTATTTCACTTTCTTTAAGCAGTCTTTATTATTGTCAATAAAGAATTCTTCCAGATCATTCAAAAAAGAGAAAACAAAAAGGGAGATAGATTCTCTACTTGCTTTACTCCAACGGCTGACCTAAAACAAAACCCGAACACTCACTTCCCTTATTGACACACGTCTTAATATTTTGATACATATTGAAAATGATTATAAATGTTCCCTTTAATGTTTGATTTTAATAGTTTTTGCCATAACTCTACCCCCCAGACTGTGTCGAACGCACTTTTAAAATCAACAAATGTGCAATACAGTTTTCGACCAAATGCGAAATATAGTATTATTAAGGAATGTCATACGAAAATATTATCGGTAGTAGCACACCCCCTTCTAAACCATGTCTGTCATTTTGACATAAGTTCAACATGATCTGCATAATTATTCAATCACTCTGTTGTTCAGATTGCTGGAAATGTTTTACTAAAACAAGAATTTAATGTTATTCCTTTGTACATTTCGGGATCCAACTTTAAACCTTTGTTTTGAATTCATAAATAGCCACCATAACACCATCACACCAACATTCTGGTTTTAAGCCAATTTGAAAAATTATATTAAAAAGTCGTAAATAAGCGGGCATCAGGTCATGCAACGTACTTTTGATATACTCGTTCAAAATATCGTCATTTCGGGAAGATTTGTTATTTTTTAATTTAATTACAACTTTTTTCAATTTCTGACTCAGTCATAGGTCCATTTAAAAAATGTTCTATTTTAGTTGGGATATTTTCAAAATCAAAATCAATTGCGCGATCTGGATCATTAATATCTCCCTCTCTTTGATTAATATTTTTAAAATGATTACATACGTCTTGAAACAAACTTCAATATCATTACTATTATCCTTTTTATTTAACTTGTTCAGAATTTTCCATAATTCTTTATTGTCATTCTTTGACATATCTTTCAATTTTTTTCGGCAGTATGTTGGTTGTCAACATATGATTTACTCAACGTGCATTTGTAATCCTTACTCGCTAATCGCATGAGACGTCTGTTTTCTTCGTTTTTTATACGACCGCAAAAATTTTTGCGGTCGTATATTGGTATGGTGCTGTCGTCGTCGTCGTTGTCGGCGTCGTTGTCGTTGGCGTTGTCGATGGCGTTGTCGTTGTCGTCGTCGTCGTCTGTAGACACTTTTGTTTTTGGTCAATAACTTTTGTTCCAGTAAATCAATCCTTATGAAATTTTAACATAATGTTCTTTGGTACAAAAGGAAGGCTTGTAGTAGTTTTGGTCATTGTGACCCTACCCGTTTATAAAAAAGGGGCCAAAAAAGGGTTAAATTGGGTGTTTTCACATATTTGTCTGTAGAATCTTTATTATTAATTGGATTTTGATGGGGTTTCTTTCAGTGTGCTCCTGAGGAAATTTCCAATCTGTAGTATGCAACGGATTTCACGTAGCATGTACCGTTCCCAAGATAAATGGGGCCCAAAAGGGGCGAATCCAAAAAAAATTATTTTTAAAATTTTTTATCCGATTTTGATGCAGTTTTTTTCAATGGATTGCTTATGAAAAATTAACACAGCACTCTGCTATTAGATTTTTGGTAACTCGATTGCTTACCTAGCTATGAGGGGCCAAACGGGGCCAAATTGCTAATTTGCAGATTTCCTAAAATTTTTATTTTTCATCGGATTTTGATGGGATTTTTTTCTTTAGATTCCTCTTGATATAAGCTTTCAGTAGTATGCCAAAGGATTTGTCGTAGCTCTTACCGTTTTCGACCTATAAGGGGTCGAAGGGGCCAAAACTGGAAACTTGCAGATTCCATGAAATTTTTAGTTTTCGACGGATTTCGATGGGATTTTTTTCTTAGGATTCCACTTGATATAAGCTTTCAGTAATATGGCAATGGATATGGTGTAGCTCTTACCATTTTCGAGCTATAAGGGGTCAAAGAGGAACCATAAAGAGTCATAAGGGCTAATTTTTATTTTCCCTAGTTTGTGTCCAGCTAATTACTGGGTTATTCCCCTTATTATGTCCATGCAATTATTGTGTCAAGCTCTTTAGTATGTCCACACTCACTTTCAATTACACTTGTTCAAATTTCAGTGGTCGACATGCTGCGGTCGTATTATGCTGCGCTCGGCGTAGCCCTTTATTTAAATTACTATAGTGTTTACGAGCTTTATGATTTTTATGAGGTTTTCCGTCAGGAAAACTTCATATAGCTGTCGAAATTAAAATTATCCCGGGTACGAATATGTCTTCACATGATTTTTTGGCGTCAAAATTGTTCATTTACTTGACGATATCTTTCCTAATGTGACATTTTACATGTATTTATGAAAACAATATATTTATATGAGTATCCTGCAAAACGGGAATGAAAACAACACAGGAATATATTTCTGCGGAAGGATGAATGATGTAAACAGGAGGGATGCACGTATATAACACAAAACTTGGTTATGTAACATATCACGACAACATCACCTGTACAACGTTCGTTTCATTTATCGAAATACACAGAACTTATGTAATCCCAAAATGTGTCCTGTGAAAAAGTGTCCAGGTGTTTTTGGGAACGGCCATCTGATTTTCAGGGAGGGCGTGAGCTTTTTTTAATTTAACCTTGATATCAGTAAAAACAAATATTCGTACCCTACTTGTCTATGCTCTTCACTCTATTAAAAAAATATAATACCGTTTGGAAGAGGGGGAGATTTACACGACATAACGATGTAATTTCAAAATGCTTGAAAATCGTATAACTACTGATGTTTCTAATGCATATATGAAGGGGGTATTTGTTGATCTAATAAACAAAACAAAACAAAAAAATAAAAACAAAACAAAACAAAACTCGATTTTCAAATCTTCCTGGCCTCGTTATTCGTGATACTTTCGATTTGAAACCAAAATATATAAGAAAATGGTTAAGAATTGTGTTTAAGGCGTATGAACTGACGTTGTTTCACGTGTCATTATGTAAGCATAGTTGAGTTGAGAAATCGCCAGTTAATCAGACCAGACGGTTATCAAGAACGTCATTTGAATATATTGTACGGATTTTGGTGGAAAATATTTTACAGTTTTACAGACTCCCAGGCGTGATGACAGATCAAAATAATTCAGTTCAATACGTATTGTATATGCACTGTTTGTCATCAAAATTGTCCCCCCTTCCCCCCTTCTCTCTCTCTCTCTCTCTCTCTCTCTGTGTGTATTTTCCTTGAATATTTTGTATTTTTTTATATACCTCTTATTTACCTGACAAAAGAGTATAACATTCTTTTTTTCGACTAAACAGGGAAAACCGAATAACAGAACTCTGTACTTTGATTTTTCTTGTCATCGAACATTTTCTATTTAACCACTGTTTTGAGTTATTTTTCTTATTGCGACATTTATTATTAAATCTAGATTTCCCGAAGACGTCTCTTGCGGCACACGTAAAGTTGTTGTTAAATTTTAATACGATCTGATCAATATTGTTTTGACGGATCTCGTCTCGGTTAGATAAATCTACGAGTGAGTTGTAAATGTCTGTAATAGTACCGTCGCGGTCAAGGTGAATACGATTAATATACTCGGCCCTCTTTTGACTATTTTATTTAAAATATGCTTGCTTTGGTTTATCGACTGTGGGTGTACATGTATCAGGTGTAGGCGTATCAAAAATTTTTCCATCTCATCTTCTATCTCTTCAAAAGATTCAACAGAAGAATATTTTGTATTTTCTGGTGGATTATACACATATCCAAAAAGAATATCTGAATTAACAGGGGTGATGGCTTTTGAAATTTGAAACAATTGAACAAATTCATTATCAGTTTTATAAAAATTCAAATATTTTTCGAGAGATTTTTTATACGCACGTCGAAAGACGGACGTATTATGGTATACACTCCGTCCGTCCGTCCGTCTGTCCGTCTGACCGTCCGTCCGTTACGTTTTTGGTTCCCGGAGATTTTTTCTATAACCAATTGACATATTGATTTCATATTTAGTATATGAGTATATCTAGTGAGATACAGATCAAATTCGATTTGGGTTCCGGTCGGTTGGTTTTGTACAGAGTTATGGCCCTTGGAATTAGTGAAATTTTGAAAAATATAGGTTTCCGGAGTATTTTTCTGTAACCGCGTGACATATTCATTTGATATTTGGTATCTGAGTATACAGTGGGGTGCAGACATAACCTCTCTTCCAAGTTCACTTGGAGAGCAGTCACGAGAACAGCTCAAAGTTAACATGAAGTTAACTTGGAGCAGACTTAGAACAGTCCTAGAATCCTGACTGCTATGGTCCTAGAACCATGTCTGTTCTAGCCATGACCGTTCTACCGAAGTCTGCTCTAGCCATGACCGTTCTACCGAAGTCTGCTCTAGCCATGACTGTTCTACCGAAGTCTGTTCTAGCCATGACCCTTCTATCTAAGTCCGCTCTGGCCATGACCGTTTTTCCCAAGTCTGCTCTGGGAACAGCTGTTTTGGTCCTAGAATGTTTACTGGATATGAAATTGGATTGTGCCAGTTTTTTTTTTTTTTTTTTTTCTCGAGCCCGAAACGTTTAAATAAAAAAAACATAAATAACCTCTTTATTTTACGATGTTTTAAATAATTATTTGTTTCAGTGAACGTAATCTGATAATGATTGACATTTTCCTATAATTGAATAAACGATTTTTTTATAATAATAGATTTACGGAAAACTTTTTGCGATTCAGTTTTCGGGTATATCACCAAAAGGGAAATAACTCTTACATCTTTTAATTTACCTGGATAAACACAGGTAAATAATTATCCGCGAATTACAGCACTTACCGGCAAAATGCAATTTTATATCCGAATAATTTATATGATCATAATTTTAATTTTTATCTAATTTTGTTTTTATGATATAACTTAACTTGATATATATAAAATACGTGTATATGGCACACGTTATGAATATTTACAAGGTCTGTGACAAAAGCTGGTATGAGAGCGGTCATAGTTGAACAGGTCAGCTGAGAGCAGTCATGACCAGAACAGACTTATGTAGAACGGTCTTGGCCAGAACAGACATAGGTAGAACAGTCATGGGTAGAACAGGTCAGATCAGTCATGGCTCTGACCAGAACGGTCAGAATTCTAGCGATGACCATGTCTGGTCAGAGCGATCAGGATTCTAGAGCAAACTTAGAGCTGTTCTAGAGCAGACTTTATACCTGTTCTCAGTTAACTTAGAGCAGCTTTCATGACTGCTTTAAGTTAACTTTATGAGAGGTTACAGTTGGGTGCTGACGCAACATTCCATCCAAGTGCACTCCAAAAGCGTTCCTCGCGTGCACTTCGCGTGCACTTGAAAGTGATTCCATGACAGCCTAGAGTGAACTTGTGACCACTTTCAAGTGCACTTGAAAAGAAGATGCGATCGCGGGAGTGATCGCAAAGTGCACTTGAAGTGAACTTCGTGGCAGCTTTGGATTGCTCTTAGCGATTGGTCAGTTCAAAACACGTGATATTAATATGACGAAATTAACTTTAACCAAAAAGTATGAAAACTCGACGACTTACCTCTCTTTTTAATCTATTTTTTATAATAAATTAAAACCAAAATGCCATTCTAAATTATAGCTTTCTTTTGTTTTATTTATACATTCCATGCTTACGTCACATTATATTCTTCATAAATCTTTCAAAAAAGGGTATTTCATCGAGGACTATGTTCATGCTCCAGACATTAAATTCATATGTAATTTCAAAAAAACTTTCTCGCAATACCAAATTTATACATCGATTTTCAATAATAACCTCAAAAGTGGGAGATATTATTTGTCGGTACTTATTTCAATTGTCGCAACACAACATTTGTATGTATTTTTCCCAAAATTACCTGAAATGGCGTCCAAAATAAAAAAGGAAAATCTACAGTGTCCTTTTTATGGGTTTTCAATAAAAAACAGACCATAGTGACTCAATTTTTGTATGTTGACATAACACCAAACATCGGATGGGGTAATATTACCCCAAGATAACATTCAACATTGCATGGCAAGATTTTGATTAATATAACGTTGAACATATATACAATGGAGTTATATTACCCCAAGATTTTGATTGATAAAACGTTAAAATAGGATGGGGTAATATTACCCCAAGATATTGAATGTTATAATGTTGAACATGGGATGGGGTAATATTACCCCAAGATTTTGAATGTTAAAAAATTTTGAACATGGGATGGGGTAATATTACCCCAAGATTTTGAATGTTAAAATGTTGAACATGGGATGGGGTAATATTACCCCAAGATTTTAATTGACATAAACATACAACATGTTCCAGTGTTTCCTCCAAAATTTGTATTATAATAACATGCGTGTCTATTGCAACGCTAAAATTATCAAGAACAAACAGGATGGTTTTCTCTTCTTTTCTTCTTATTCCGACGTAAGGACATTGATAAAAATTTTATGCGCTAACGCTTTTGGTCGCTGACTGTACTGACTTTATCAGCGTCATTATTAGTACCATGTTATGGAGTTTTCTTGTGTATTATTCAAACATTGTCATATCTTTATTATCTGTAACGACTTTGAGTTATCTGCAATCATAGAAATGTGTCCTCATTGGTCTAATCTTAGAAAAAGCGGCCTTGCTGTTTTGTTCTTGGAATAATGGATATTGTTTTGAAACCATATATTCCCTGATAATGATTCACGCTACGGTTGGCTTCAGATGAGTATTTATGAAAGGCAGACGGACGGTTAACGGACGTCAAGTCGGAGCGTAAGCTCGCATGGCGTTTTATGCTATGTCAGCTGGAACTCTGGAAAAATACGTTAAAAGATGTACGGAGTTAGAGTATAATCATATTATTAAAAATTGTCATATAATAAAGGTTTATTTCTATTTTGGTCTTCTTTCTTTTCCCTGTAAACCTCATCATAATACCACAGGCCTTTCATATTTTTCATGTACATGTATCTGTTTTTTTCATTTCGTTGTCTCCTTGTCTGCATCTGTCGCCTTAGTTTTTCGTCTAATCAAATCGCTTTATTGAAGATTGTTTCCCTTTTCCGCTTGTTTCTTGTTTCCATTTCCGTGACTTTGTTTCTCTATCTTATTTTGTTTTGTCATCTTGACTCCTGTTTTTCTGTTTGTTCCGTTACTTTCTTTCTCCATATTATTTTGTTTTGTCATCTTGTTTTATCCGTCTTCGAATTGGTATAGCCTGAAAAGCGGAGATACACAACATTAAAAAACAAGCATCCTTACAATGTAATAGATATTCGCTGCCGAGTTTTTTTCTAAAATGTACAAAAATATATGTCAATCAGTATCTATAAATATATAGGTATAGATTTATAACTATAGCCCGTGTCACTAGTACTACAGATATATAACTAAAGCCCTTGTCACTAGTACTGATTATTTGCAGATGACCATTCGGCAACTTATGCCTCTACAGTGCAGTCTGGGGGAAAGTAAACAACTAAAAGGATCAAAAGCAAAGCCAAAACCATCTAAGGACAAAGAAATTATCTTTAATTTTAAACCAATTTCTGAGAGTTTTCAAAGATTAAATCAGTTTTTCGTGAAGACAGGACAAAAACAACTTGCCTCCAATCATTCACCTGGGGGTATAAATAATTTTTGTATTGCTTGTCAAACTGATTTTGCCACCTATCAGCTGGTTTGTTTAACCTTAAAATTACGATAATTACACCAT
>MJUU01018903.1:7534-20268 GCA_002080025.1 Modiolus philippinarum
CCTTGCATGTGCATGCATCTTTGACGGTAGGTCAGCATCCAGGCAAAATAATGTCACTTTGACCTATATTTTCCGCATGAGTGACTTTCATTCAAGTTTACGTTGATATCTCAGTAACTGTACATGATAGGATCATCTAACCTTGCATTTGCATGCATCTGGTCAGCATGCAAGCAAAATTAGGTCACTTTGACCTTCATTTTCTGCATGATTGACTTACATTCAAGTTTATGTTCGAATTCAGTTACTTTACATGGTAAGATCATCTAGCCTTTGTATATATGCATTAGGGATGGTAAATCAGCACTTTGGCCAAATTGGGTTTCTGTGTCCATTTGCCATAACGAGGCGAACTTTGTAATCGTTGATTACCTATGTTCTAGTTTCCTCTGAAGAAAGATTATGGTTACCCATGGGGTTATTTTCAAGGGAACTCTGCCATACTTATAAATAGGTCAAACACCCTAACTACTTCATCTATCATAATAAATGAGTATATGCATCAATAATTTTGAAAAGTAACAGACATGCCATCTTCGCTAGCCAAGGGTTACGATCCGGTCCCCCGATCGTAACCCTTGGCTAGCGAAGATGCAGACATGCCAGAAAAGCTAACCAAAGATTAACTTTAATTTACAGTCTTACTTGTACAAGTCAAACAATTTTTTACAATAACTTTTAGCATGTTGTTTGGATAAATTCATAAAACCTATGAAAATCAATTCAAAAGTAATCAAAAGAAAAGGCAGGACACATACAATGTAACTCATCTAGGTGTAACTACAGGAATTTGAGTATGTTAAGTTTTTCTGTTTCATTAGGTCAGTTTGATTTTTTTATATCCCCTGCTTTAGTGGGTGGTATGTAGTGATCATGGTGTTCGCTCGTTCGTCCGTTCGTAATTCTGTCCGCCATAGGATACATACTTTGTGGCAACAACTCCTCCTAGACCAATTGGTGAAATTCAATGCAACTTTGACAGAATGTTCAGTACATGTACATAATTGCCATTGTGCACCAGCTATTTAAAAATTTGATTTGACTTGAATTTTTTTTTTAGGTGAATTTTTACATCTGGAATCAAATGGGGGAGTGGGGGATATGTTTCTGTGAGCAAAGCTCACAATTTTTCTAGTTTATTCATGTATCAATGCTAAACCTAGGATGAGGCATCTATTAGGGTTCACATTTATTATTTACATGATACACTTTAAAAAATCATGAAAGAATGTTTTATTGTCCAACCTAACAACTATAAAATTTCTTAGCTTCATCATGTTCAAATATGATTAATTTAACGATGTGAAAGGAATTGATTTAATATTGTAAAGTCAATATCAGGGGCATTTATACACCCACACCTGACCAAATTCCTAATCTTTTAACCTGTAAAATCTATTTTATTTATTATGTTTGTTTTCCATGATATTCTACTAGTATATGTTCAGAGCATAGCCCTTATTTTCATTCATACTGCAGGTATATTTTTTATTTTTATACGGCCGCAAAAAATTTGCGGTCGTATTTTGGTATTGTGCAGTCAGCGTCAGCGTCCGCGTCCGCTTCGCCGTCTTTGGACAGCATAACTTTGGTTCTAGTGGACGGATCATTTTCAAATTTTATTATGAGGTGTCTTGGCACAAGCACAAGCCCGGGGATTAAATTTCGGGTTCCTGGCCTCGTCCGTCTTAGAAAAAGGGGCCAAAAAGGGGTAAAATTGGGTATTTTTGTGACTTGGTTTCTAGGGGACAGATCATTTTCAAATTTTAGTATGATGTTTCTTAGCACATGCTTAAGCCCTGTTTACAATTTCATGTTCCTGGCCCCACCCATTTATAGAAAAAAAGGGCCAAAAAGGGTTAAATCTGGTGTTTTCACATACAGTCAAACCTGCCCATGCGGTCACCTTGCAATAACCTTGTTTTAACAGCCACAATTTTATTTTCCATTTCCCTTTAATTCAGCTGTTTTGAACCTTGATTTAGCAGCCACCTGTCTTATGTGGCCAATTTTCTGTCTCCCCCAGGGCATCCTCTTAAACCAGGTTTGACTGTATTTGACTGTAGAATCTTCATTATTAATCGGATTTTGATGGGATTTCTTTCAGTGTGTTCCTTAGGAAATTTCTAATCTGCTGAATGTCAATGGATTTCATGTGACATATACCGTTCACGAGATAAATGGGGCCCAAAAGGGGGGAATTTCAAAATTTTTATTTTTAATCTAATTTTGATGCAATTTTTTGCAATGGATTCCTTATGAAAAATTGATATGGTGCTGCACCATCAGATTTTTGATAACTTGTTTCCTTTCTGAACTATGAGGGGCCAAACAGGGCCAAATTGAAAACATGCAGATAATCTAAAATTATTATTTTTCATCTGATTTAGATGGGATTTTTTTCTTTGGATTCCTCTCATTGTAAGATTTCAGTGGTATATCAACAGATTTGATGTAGCTCTTACTGTTTCCAAGCTATAACATTTGTGTATAAGGGGCCAAAATTGAAATTTTTGAAATATGTGAAATTTTTATTTTTCAACAGATTCTGAATGGATATTTTTTCTTTGGATTTCTCTTTTTAGCTCACCTGGCCTAAAAGGCCATGTGATCTTTTGCCATCACTATGCATCCTTCCTCTGTCATCCATCTGTCTGTCTGTCTGTCTGTCAACAATTTCAAAAATCTTCTCCTCTGAAACCACTGGGCCAAATGTAACCAAACTTTGCCTGAATCATCACCAGAGTATGGCTTCTCAAAAATGTGTTTGATTAGGCGGTAGGTAAAACAACATGGCCGCCGTTGCTAAAAATAAAACATAGGGGTAAATTGCAGGTTTTGGCCAATAACTCGAAAACCGTTACAGATATCAAAAATCTGACACGGTGTTAAAGTGATCAACAAAGCAAGATCTACCTGCCCTGCAGTTTTGAGGAAATCTGAAAACCTGTCTTGGAGTTATTGCCCTTTTTATGTAAAATTTTTAAAATTTTCATTTTTCATTTTTTATTTCAAAAAGTGTAACAGATAGAGGTCAAGTGTAAATTGCAAAAAGGTTCAGTATATCAAGGTGTACCAACCTTGAAATTTTGAAGAAAATCCAAAAACCCTTGTAGGAGTTATTGCCCTTTTTTCATGGAATTTTCAAAATTTTCATATTTCCAAAACTATAGAAGATGAAGGTTAAGTGTAAATTGATAAAATGTTAGCCATGCTGTGTGGATTTGAAAACTGGTGTTTGAAATTGTTTGTTGACTGCCTTTTTCAAAATGGCCGCCAAAAAAGGCGGAAAAATTTAACATTGTCCGATTTCAATGAAATTTGGTTTCCAAAAAGGTATTGATGTCGCAACTTCAAAACTGATTTTAAAAATTATTCCTTTACCGCCATTTTCAAAATGTCCGCCAAAAAAGGCGGGAAAGTTTAACATTGTCTGATTTCAATGAAATTTGGTATCCAAGTGGGAATTGATGTCACTACTTCAAAACCGATGTTGAAAATTGTTTGTTGAGTGCCATTTTAAAATGGCTGCCAAAAAAGGCAGGAATTAAAATTCAACATTGTCTGATTTCAATGAAATTTGGTTCTTCAAAGCCGGTGTTGAAAATTGTTCGTTGACCGCCATTTTCAAAATTGCCACCAAAAAAGGCGGGAATATTCAACATTGTCCAATTTCAATGAAATTTGGTTTCCAACTAGGTATTGATGTCACAACTTCAAAACTGATCTTGAAAATTGTTCGCTGACAGCCATTTTCAAAATGGCCGCCAAAAAGGCCGGAAAATTCAACATTGTCCGATTTCAATGAAATTTGATTTCCAAATAGCTATTGATGTTGCGACTTCAAAACCGATGTTGAAAATTGTTCATTGACTGCCATTTACAAAATAATGTCTCTACTTCAAAACTGGTGTTGAAGGTGGTCCTTAGCAAGAATGTTTTTGTCAAAAAAGCCCAACAAAGAAATATAGGAAAACATTATCAGACTTTAAATACAGTTCTAGATTTGTGATTTTTGACGAGCTACCAAAGTTTGAGAGACTGAAGATCAACTGTATAACTTACAATGTTAGTTAGATTGTGGCAGCTGAAAGCCAGGTGAGCGATACAGGCTCCTGGGAGTCTCTGGTTTATCAATAAGTAATCAAAAAGGTTGATTTTTTTTCCCTAGTTTGTGTCCAGCTAATTACTGAGTCAAGCTCCTTTTTGTGTCCATCTATTTATTTTGTCAAGCTCTGGACTGTGTCTACATTCATCTTGAAGTACACTTGTTCAAATTACAGTGATGGACATGCTGTGGTCGTATCATGCTGCGCTTGGCGTAGCCCTTTATTTATTTGTGGCATCAATTACTCTGCAGTCACGGAAGTGATTTGTCATGTCATTTGATCAGTTAACCAGACTTTTAGCCCCAATGTTTGGGAAAATAACAATAAGTCTGCTTTAAAATTTTCATAAGTATTCATAAGTTCCACAGGTTTCACATCTCACCCTAATTCAAGATGCAATGGTGAACAAACATGTAATTAACATAAATAGGGCCTTATGTAAGATTACCAAAGGTTATTTTGCTACATGTAATTCTTGAAAACCCTTTCATATATCAAATTCATATTGTATAGGCTTGGTAACAGAATTGCATGATTTTAGTACCAATTATAAATTCAAGATGGGCCTTCACTGCTCCTGCAGATCTTAGTTTAACGTATATTGGATGCTATGGGAAAATGCTGAAATTTGGTAATTCTTGAAGACCTTTTCATTTATCAAGTTGATATTAACTAGGCATGGTAACATGTCATGAAACAGATATATGATTTTAGTACCACCCATAAATCCAAGCAGGTCTGAGATTTAATTAACTTGGGGAGCTCATATGGGAAAGTGTCGAAAATTACTTATTTTGCAAAACTGTATTATCCATCAAGTTGTTATATTTTCTTGGCAACATGATTTTATCTACAAAATATTTATTTGTACTTATCATAAATTGATAATGGCCGTAACTATGTATCTTAGTTCATTTTTGAATGTTAAAAAACACCTCAGTGTTCATACATTAAGTTGAAATTTGCAATGTACGGTAACATTATGGTCTCTTCTTAATGTGATATTCCAGTACCAATCATAAGTCTAAGATAATCCAAAGATCTTAGATTAACAGTATGGGCATGATGGGAAAGTTTTGTAAACTGAAGCTGTCAGTTTCCGAGATTGTAGTCTGAATATATATTGGTCAGATTTCAGTAGATTCTTTAATGGTCTACAATTGACAAGAATTATCTTAATCATGTTAATATTCCAAATTAATTCAATGAGAAACATTTATCATGTTTATCGATTATCTACCTTTCTCTAATTTCTAGCAAATTTAACCAACGCCTGACCGATGTGATAAAAATGTTTCTTGTCACTAGTGAGAGAACAACTCGCGTGGAATTTCCCGCCAAATCTATTCGGAACACAATCCTCGGTGTTTTACATTATGTCATTAGAGAAAAAGTTTCTACAACTTAAACATGTTAATTATGAAATTTCTCACATCTTGTTAAATAAATTTTCAAATGTTTAAAAACTCGGCAAGCCTCGTTTTCAAACATTTGCAAAATTTATTTAACTCGATGTGAGAAATTTCATAATCAACTTAGTTCTCGTTATAGAAACTATATTTACCTAATTGGTTTTGTATGGTCAAAGCATATCAATTATAACCGTTTTGAATAAACTCCTTATGACATTGATTTTCTAAATTGTTCTGAAAATCCTTTTTCGTAAAATTCTTTTCTGAATTTACAATAAACAATGATAAGAGATCATTTTGTTTATAGAAGGATTTAATCACAGCATAGCATCTCAAGCTTAGTCAAACTGGATCACTAGATACTGGACATAAAAAGTCTGAGTCAAAAATACTTAAGTATTCGCTAGCTAGCAGTCAAGATTTTTGGTGGTCTTTCCCATTCATTCTTCATTTATATTTTGCACTTGAAAACAATTGTTTGTTGTGCTTTTAAATGGATTAATTTGTTGTTTTTAAAAGGTTTCTAGTTCTGCAGTCGGGCCCTGAATACAGCATTTGTTTTTTTAAAACCAAACTTTTTGCTATCCCTTATTGGGTGGTCCACATCGCATAAACCCATAATTTGAATATGCTGTTGTACATGTAACATTTTATATGTATTGAAACAAGGAATTTGATAAAAACATGTCATTATACAACGTCAAACTAGGGTTTGATTCAATATGAAGTAACTACTACATGTAGTATATGTATTATTACATACTTGTAAGTTGGCAAGTTTAACATTTACCAGGTAATGAAAGAAACATGTTGTGTTAAATCAAGGTAGGAAAAACAACGGGAAAATGAATTCATTTCAGTTCTGATTTAGTCAAATAATGTTGTCAATTTCTGGATGTTTATATATTAATGGTTGGATATTCCAATAGCTTTCAGGTCAGAACTTGATCATATTGATTGATTTCCTATAGCATGTATAGAGGTTGGAATTTAAGATCTAATTGAAATTGCATTTAATTAAATAAACTTGCTTCTTTATTAATGTGACAGATTTAAATGAATGATGTGCAAAGTATATATAAATAGATGTAAAATAATAAAAAATAACTAACAGATTAAGACCAAAAAAAAACAAAATACAAAAACAAAAACAAAATGAAATCAAAATTAGATTGTGAAAAAAAAGATAATTACTGATCTATAATTTCCAATTTACATGATTTAAACAATAAATTTTCTAAGTATTAAGTTGTCATTGTTTGATATTAAAGATTAAAGTTTTATACTTGTCATGCAGAAATATTGAATAATTCAACCAATATGTTCAGTTAAATTTGCCATGTTTACAGAGAAAAACATCAATGAACATAGTGTGTATGCATATATATATGTACACTAAATCAAATCTGACATGTTGACAACTTGTAATATTTCAAGCCCTCTTTGAATTTTTTAAACCTCATTTGAATTTTCCCAACATGACCAAAAACATGAATCAGGTTTCATTCAAACATGTCAAACAAGACCATTTATCCAAAAAATTGAAAACTTTGTGACCTTTGCTATGTTCACAACTACAAAACTAAACACAAGTTAATCAGTGAGGAGCAACAACAAATACACAATATGCACTAAGACTGCATATATACCTTTTCAAAGAAACTAGGAGGAAACATAGAAAAAGGGTCTAAGGAAATTTTAAGATAAAATAAGAGTTACCTAAAATTGGGTTCCTGACTAATTATCTGCCATAGTCATGCTTGAAAACTGCTCCAAGTTAAAAAAAAAATCTTTAAAACTAACATGACTAAAGAGGTTCCATTTCCAGAACTTCATAATCATTCTCCTTTATACTGTCAATGTGGTAGGGGGAGGAAAATATAAACTACTTTTCATTAGTCATAGTTATGTTATGCTGTCTAAATGAACAATTATAACATATCATCAACTTGTTGGATGTTGTCCAATTACCTGTCCTTACATACCTGGAAGTCAGATTTAACCTAATAAATATAAACAAATAGATAACATACCAATGATCAAGGTAATGAAATTAATTCAACACACTGTAATCATGGCAATAAGGTAGGGGAGGGGATATGTATATTTGATTGTGGAATCTGGAAGTGAAGGGTGTACACATTGTATATATAATTGTACATTTTTTTTTTTGTATGTGGAAACTTCAATACTGATAGATTTTAATGCTGAAATAATACATCATATTTATATTTGTCTCTCCTTTGAGGTTTCTGCAAAGGCAAAGTTACCTAGTTGTATTAGTATGATAAGTATAACAAATTGTTCATCTCGCATTGAAAAACTGTTGTACCAAGCAATTATACAACAAAATGATAGTTTTCAAATACATGTACAAATATACCTCTTCTTATGAGGACCTGTATAGCTACAAATTTAGGGCCATGCAAGTGGTCTACTTTTAGCAAATAAGCAAACCAGGGACATATGACCTTTCTGTACATGTATTTCTGTATATTGGTGATTGATTGACTTACATAAAGTCAGTTTTTCGATTTCTTCAGGCAACGTTATATTTTTGTGTGCAAATTTTCCTTTTTTTCTCGGACAAATTCAGTTCACATCATAAAGATGTGTAGTAGTTTCTATCCCAGCTCTTTATTACTCTGTATCCCACCAACTTTTAATTTTGACTGCCATTCAGAAATGTAGAAGTAACACTCCAAGTAGGAGAGTACACATTGTTATCTTGTTCAATATACAACTTTAAAGGTAAAAATTTGATAACGAAAAAAGGTGTGGCTCAGATTTCAAGGCTTCTTAGTTGTATAGCTATGTAAACTACTGTAGGTACATTCATCAAGGTGTTGTCCTTCATTTATAAACCTAGAAAAAAATATTTTCCAGGATTTTGAAAAATGATTTTATAAAATATAAAGGTATGTTTTTTTTATTTTTGTTATGTAATAAAAATTTGAAAGTAAATAATCAGAATGTATTTTGTTCCATCTTTTTTGTGCAAAAAATGTTCTATTTTCATGCATCTACATTTTTAGCACTTTTGTAGAATAGTTCAGTAAAAAAAAATACTGAACTTGTACATACTTTATCAAATTGTTTTCAACATATATATAACATTTTGTATAATGTGCAATCTCACGACATTAAATTTTTTGAAATACAATTTTTCAACATTGATTTTGAAAATTAATTTTTTTTCGCTTCATGCATATCTTAAACCTTGCAAGTATGTACATGTATGCATAATTTCATGATGTTTACCCCAGAAAAAAGTTTAAAAAAATGCAAAGATCATTATCATGTAGTAATCTACCGGTATTTTTATAAAAAAAATCTTTATTAATTGCTAATCATATTAAACCATGCATGTAATTATGTTTAATTTACCCTTTTCCTTGCATTCTTCTGAAGTTTGGATGAAATTTCTAATGTTGTGTCTTTCTTTTTATCTTCAGGTTGACTGTTCTTTTGATGACTGGCAGTAAACTTTCCGTCTTCTGGTAGTTGGCCTCTGTTTGGAGTTTTGTGTCAACCTGAATTGTAGTGGAACATTCTTTGGCTCACAATGAGTGTTAACGGGGATTCTTTACCTACTAATCATGTCGAGTTGTATGTAAGAGCAGGAAAAGATGGGGAAAGTTATGGGGCATGCCCATTCTGTCAGAGATTTTACATGATTCTTGATCTGAAATCGCAAAGTGGGGAACTGAATTTTGATGTCATAACGATTAATATGGCACGTCCTCCAATTGATTTCAAGAAGTTAGCAAATCGCTTACCAGTATTAAAACATGGAGATGAAATTAGATCTGATAATGATGAAATTGTTCAATACATTGATGAAACATTCCCGTATCCCTCTTTGCAGTACAATAATGTGCATGCCCATTCCGTGTGCTTGGATATATTTTCCAAATTTTCGTACTACATCAAGCAAGTCAGTCATTCATCTGACAACTTGCTGAAAGAGTTGCAAACAATTAATGACTACCTGGAAACATCTGATACTCGCTACCTATGCGGTGACAAACTAACACATTTGGATTGCCTTATGTTGCCAAAGCTTCAGCACATTAGGGTCGCTTCAAAAGCTTTCAAGGATTTTGAGATTCCAGACGATATGGTTGGTCTATGGAAGTACCTTCAAGCTGCATACAAGAACGAGACGTTCCGTAAAACGTGTCCATCGGACCAGGAAATTGTTTACCACTGGGAATCCAAAGCAGAAACACCATCTCTGTCGGAGGAAAAGATGAAGTTCTACAGTACAGATGGATATAGCAAGCCACGATTCTCTTTTGACACACCGCTGAAATCCTAAAATATACAACATGGAAGATACGAATGTCACTCCTTTAGATAAAAATTAAAAAAAAACTTGCCTCTTTGATAAACAGCATAACAAAAGCATTATTGAAATATTTCAGATTAGTACAAGTATCAGCATTATATGGTTGTTTGTTTTTTAGAAAAAAATTGGGTTTGTTAGATATTTATCTAGATGAATTTTATGTGTTATCAATGTATACCTTGCTCCAGTTCAGAGTGGAAATATAATGTGTAGATGTATAAACAGTTATATATTGCATCCTCGTTAGTTAAAATAAGAGGCTCTAAGCATGCTTATTGAGTATAGTGATACCTGTGTTTTTTCTTATATGGTTGGTTTAATTGAAGAATTTGATAAACAGAACATGTAGAAGTTTACGTAATTTTGACCTTATTTCTGGAAACATTCCTACTAAATTGATATGTACCTGTATTATACAGCCATCAATACAAGTTATGTGGTTGACAGGAAATGCAATCTTTGTTAGGATATATAAATGACAAATTTGCCTCCATTTAGAGTAGGTACCAATAATGCAATATGCATTTTGTTTCATTTTTATTCAACAAACAATACATTTATTTTGAATTGCATTTAATTGTAACCTGTTAAAGATGATATTTTTGGCATAGAATTTGGTAACACCCTCAAACCTTAATGAGGCCAGGTCCAGCTTTTATAATTTTGTACAATTATCCCTGAAAACTGGGATTTGTTTTCATATTTCAAAGGCAAATTTAGCAGGCTTTTTATGTTTGGTTTGGTTCCAATTCAATCAAAAATGTATGCAAAGTGGTACCCACAAAATTTTTTGATTGATGGACAGACAGATGACAGACAGAAATTAAAAGACAAAAAATATGTTTTCTACAGTAGCACACAAAGAGAGGACAAATTAGTAGATACTTAATGAAGGATTGGATTTATTTAGGGGTTAAAACTGATGGCCACTATCCATCACCTATACTGGTAGCACATACATTGTAATACATGTACAGTGCACCCTCGTTATATCGCCACCTTTGGGACCAGAGAAAATTTTGGCAATAAACGAGAGTGGCGATATATCGAGGGAATAAATAACATAGAAACTAGGCAACTTTTTGAAAAATGTACCTTGAAAATGGTTGGCGATAAGTTGAGGGACCGCCGTTAAAGAGGTGCGGTATAACGAGGGAGCACTGTACATGTATCATGGTACAAAGCTTCATGTATGTAGAAAATTAATGTCACAGTTAAACAATTGACGGGAAATGATCTACAATATTATGGAACCCATGATCATGATGATACAATGAGAAGTTTCTATGCTAGAAAGGAATTGCTTTACTTTCTAATTTATAAGACAATTGACTGTCGCTTGTACTTTCTAATTTATAAGACAATTGACTGTCGCTTGTACTTTCTAATTCATAAGACAATTGACTGTCGACTGTACTTTCTAATTTACAAGACAACTGACTTTTGACTGAAGTAGCGACAGAAAAATTTTGTCCATTCTCCATATAGCACTTGAAATCCATTTATTCTTCTGTCTCTTAATCAATTTCCAGCTTGTGGTAAAGGTCGGATTTTTGCAATTTTTGTTGTTTTTTATTAACAGATCACAATAAAACAGTGAAAATGACCTGTTAAATCTGCGTCTTTTTTTTCATTTCATTTTTTTTTAGAGAAAAAGCTTTCAGAGTGAAATTTAGATTTTAGTCATGTTAGTGTTGTTATCATGTATATCTTATTAAATTGCATATTATTTTTATACATACATGTACGTGTACTTATATATTGAAAATGCCTGTGTATTCCTTGCTGTGCCTAAAAACTAAAAACTAAAGCTTATAGGTCATGTAGGTATATGAATGTACATGTTGGTGTATAAACATTTCATATCAGGTAATTGAAAAAATATTTGGTTATCTGATTCAACATGACCAGAATTTTAATGACTTGACTAAGGTAGTCCTTAAACATGTTAAACAAAGATTTGCAAATTTCATGCGAATGAGATGCTCTCCAAAATTTTTAGCTGAAAAGCATTGGGTTGCAGACTTCTTTTTTCAGGCAACATTTTTTTAAAAGGAGAAACCTTCAGGTTTTGATTATTTTTATTTATAGAGAATATATGGAATGGAAAAAAGTGAAAAATTGTGCATTGAATATGAATTGAAATTAGATATGACATAAAAATCATGAAAATACTGGTTACATTTTTTTTAAAGAATCTTGGAAAATGTAATTCTCACATAAATTACCCCCCTTTAATAATCATAAATATACAAACCTGACTATTTTCTACAAGGTATTGTGAATTCCAATGTTTAATGAAATGCTTAAAATTGATGGGCAAGTTAAAACCTATGAACCATCTTAAATTTTAATAAAATTACACATAAAGTTATGTTTATATACAAAAAACAGCATGTGCAAACTGTCTCATCTTGCCATTGTTGTAGTGGAACTCGAGTTGCCATGGTGAAGGTTTTTGAAAATGCATATCTAACTTATTATATTTATTATATTAAATAATGGTAACTTAAAAAGTAACTTTGATGGTGAATGTTTTAGTTGATATTGTATACATGGTTATCTATAACTTAATTATGGTGCTATATATACTTTATATGTTAAATTTATGGTGTGTTTCTACAAGGGCCATTTGTATTTCATCAAGTCTCTTATGTTCACAGTTTATAACATGTACAAGAATATTTAGTTAGTTCTAGCTATGTAGACAGGTATTCGTCGTATACTTTTGAGACTGAATATTTAGTTAGTTCTAGCTATGTAGACAGGTATTTGTCGTATACTTTTGAGACTGAATATTTAGTTAGTTCTAGCTATGTAGACAGGTATTCGTCGTATACTTTTGAGACTGAATATTTAGTT
>MJUU01018903.1:26443-39660 GCA_002080025.1 Modiolus philippinarum
ATCTGGTATGTCTGTCACTCAACCAAGATGACTGCCAGTTGGGAACACAGTTTTAACATTGGGAAAGCATTCAATGAGCTCTGAAACAACAAAGGTGATTGGAACCAAACTTGGTCAAATATTCCTTGGTTGACACCCTTTGAAAAAATTGTCCAGTAAGTCTGCATCACATCCAAGATAGATGCCACTAGGGAACATAGTTTAACATTGGAAGCTATTGGAAAACCCATTCAGAGCTCTAATTCTCCTCCTCTGAATTTATGTGGCCATTTAAAATCAAACTTATAGGCACACTGGTCCTCAGGAGATGCTCTTCTTTAAAAAAAGTGATCTGTAGGTCTACATTCCATCCAAAATGGTTGCATCTGGGATAACATTTCCACTTTTCACCAAATAATATCAAAGTCATCAAGGTCCATTAGCATACCTGAAAATGATTTTTTTAATATTGAATACTTGTCTTTGTCATCCATTGTGCAGGTGAGAGAAACAGGTTCATGATAGCAGCTTGTTTGCTTTAATTTACTGCTTCAAAGGATAAAAATTTGGATGCATTTATATTCATATTTCAGATGTTTTGTTTTGGGTCTTTTTGACCTGGATATGGGATTTTGTCTCCTTGACATTTGCCCCATTTCCTTTCTTTTTCATATATGATGGTTCTGTATTAAAATTCTAGTCTATGAACCAGATAGCAATGAGATTTGCAAATGACTGAATACTTCAGGAGACTTTATATGCACAGTGTACAAGATACAGCTGACAGATATTATAATAACAGCACTTTATCTGTATCGGCAATTTATGACAAATGGTTTATGCTTCATTGTGTAGAATGTGCAGTAAGCGACTCAACTTGTTGAAAAAAAAATTTGGATAGAACTGAAGCGAGATAAATTTAAATGTACAGTCATCCATGAGGAACTGAAACAAATCTCATGATGTATCTGCATTCTCTAACACCACATATCTCTTCTTATAAATGAACAAATAAATATATGTGTAGCAGTGTCATTGAAGATAACTCCTATCATAAAAAAGGATGCACACTGAATGCTTTAATGTAATACAATATCCTGTACAAAATGAATTAAATCAACATTGCATCATCAATAGACGCAAGATATGAAAAGGTGACAGAAGAAGAAATAAAAATCTCAACAAAAAGCTGAATTCTTTCACAGAAAAAAACCAGAACTACTAGCTATTATTGGTGTCTCACTTGGATTCTCTGTCCCTATTGACTACAAGGATTCTCTGTCCTGACTGACTATAATAATTGTTTTAGAAATCTGAAAGAATAAATTGGGCAGATTATTTAAAGTCTTTGGTTTTGCAGTAATCCACCAGCCAATATGGCTAAATATGGAATTCTGAATTTGACTCCTTTTCATGTTCCATAAATGGTATATACATATAAAATCTTAACACATTGAATTTGCAAAATCAAGAATTTTTGCACACGTTGGGTTCAATTTCAATCATTTTTATGTAAGGTCAGAGAATTCCAGTGGTAGTTGTCTTTAAATTTCCAAATCTTGGGTTTTTATGGCCTTAGAATATTTTTCTCCACATTTATAACCAAAAATACAATTTCTTCAACATCAACTTGCATTTCCATCTCATATTATCTGAAATCCCCTTGCAACTCACAGACTGGCATAAAAAAATAGGTACTGTCTTGTTTCAAATGCAAAAATAACTCTGATTCTTCCATACAGACAAACAGGTTAAACACTTTTACAGGATATATAGAACTTGACAAGTTAGATTGAACTCCAGACAAATTGAGAGGCATCGGAACTTAAATAAAAGTTGAAGTATTTACATGCAAAAAAATATGCAAAAAATGTGTATGTATAGAAATTCAAAAATATATGGTGAAATGGTAGAAAATGTCTAAATCACAGCTTTCTAAAACAACTTTTTATGACAGAATCAACCTTTCATGTTGAGCTAACTCAGAATTAGCTTCAAAAGTTGTAGAGATTGCATGTTAAAGCCGGAAGATATAAGAGCTGACAGCTTATTATTGGAATGATGTATTGCTCAAAATACTTGACATGGATAGTTGGTGGGTGTTACTGGAAAATGTAACCTATGCCTGATCTAATGAAAGCATTTTTATAATATAACTGCAGAATTATTTTTTTTACTTTGTAACAGATGAGAGTCCACAGCAGGGTAACTTAATCCCTAGTGGTGGTAGTACAGATAGTAGAGCTGGTGGACCACTGACAGACTTTGTACAACAACTAGAAGATTATGCACCAACAGTAAGTCATGTAAAGACCAGTTATATTAGTTTGCTTTAGTTTGCTGTAAGATGTATTGTTAACATGAGCAGATTGACCAGTGCTGAACTAGCTGACATCGGAATATACAAAATATTGGAAAATATCTGAGCACAATTTGAACACAAAAACAAGAATTGAATGTGCCACAGATACTGTGGTAATGGATTCCTATTTTAAACATATTTTATTATCAAATACATAGAATGATACATTGGATTAGACACAAGTTGAACAACTTCCAAGGTCTTTATTGCCTTAATGGTCAAAATGCCTAAATGGATTCTTATTATATGATGAACCTGAGAATAATTTTGTTCAACATTGCATATCCCTAGATCTCATAAACAACTAGAAATTAACATACTACTATTCAAACTAAATATTATCTTTCTGGACACTTGTTTCTGAGGCCTAAAAATGTATAGCAATTATTTTAAAAGTGATAATTTTTAATTATTTTTAAAGAAAATGTATGCGTTCTAAAACATATTTAAATGACAAAAATAAACTGATTTCAATTATTAACTCCTTCGAAAAGTTAATAATATGGAGAAAATATTGTTAGCCAACTTATTTTGCAGATTTCTTATTTCACATTTTTTCCCTCCTCTTGGACTTAGTTTCGTAATATTCTGTGTCTGTTTATGCATTTATATAATGGTTAGAAATATTCGGGATGTATTTATTTTTGGATATTTTTACTCTCATGAAGACTGCGAAAATTAGTGGACTTACCAACAACAAAATACAGGAAATAATTGACAACACCATTGATACTGAAAGATTACATTTAGTTGAACATTGGAAAGATAACATTTAAAAAAAACAGTTAATTGATTTCTAGATATAACCCACCATCAAGATAATTACCAGTAAAGCATTACATTCTAAAACATTGGCTGAAGAATAATGTGCAGACAAATATTTTCAAGCAAATCTATAGCCTGTGGATGAAATTAGCCACAGAAGCAAAAAATTTCCCTCGTATGCAGTGAAACCCATGTTAAAACGAACCCCTGTTTGACTGAGGAATTTGTTCAGTTTAGATGGGTGTCTGGTTTGGTAAAAATATAAAGAAATTGATATAAAGGGTGTTTACATCATGTTTGATTTAGACAGGGTTTCGGTTTAGTCAGGGTTCAGTTTAGACAGGGTTAAGGTTTAGTCAGGGTTCAGTTTAGACAGGGTTTCAGTTTAGTCAAGGTTCAGTTTAGACAGTGATTTGTTTAGACAGGGTTCAGTTTAGGCAGGGTTTCAGTTTAGTAAGGGTTTAGTACAGGTTGCACTGTATATTCAAACTTGTGATCCAAATTCTAACTAAAACCAGTGTATAACCAAACAAAAACTTTAAACTTAATTCAAATAAAAACTTGATGAGTTGTATTACTATTGAAGACAGACTTAAAAAGTTGTTGGGCTCTGAAGACGGACTTGGGTCTCTCAAATATATCAGAAACATTACATGGCCTTGAATGTTTTAAGACAGAGATAAGGATGATTACTCGACTCAATACAAATTCAATAATTAGAAATTTACTAGATAAACACAAGTCTTTCAATGCTCACTTTACTTAACTGTTTGTTTATATCATAATTTAAAAATGTACAGACTCTAAGAAACCTCTGGATGGTTTGTCTGATGCAAAATATTGTTATTTTTTCACAGATACCAGATTCAGTGACAGCCTTTTATCTAAACAGAGCAGGATTTGAAGCCACTGATCCAAGGATGTAAGTTATTATGATAGACTCCCCATTCAGCTTAAAGCTGGGAATGGGATCTAATGTTTAAACAATGTAATTAGATGACGGTCGGGGAACCCAAGTTAACAAGCTTGATCCCTTCAAGGTATTTAACTGAAACCTTACCTTAAAAAATACACGACAGATAATCTACCTGAACTGAAATAACCATTTAATAAGCAATATCACCAATTACAGTACCAATACCTAACAAGCGTGTTGAATTTAAGATTCAAGTAAAACTGATGGGTATTCTGACGAAAAAGGAACACCAAAATAGGAAATGAGGTTTTCGTGTGGGGAACTGCAGAAATTTTTGCCTGTTAAGGTTCATCTGAACAAACACAATAAGATGGCCACAATTTTGATCTTCTTTCTCACATTAGAACAGCAGAACTAAGAAAAATTATCAAAATGTAAAGGCTGGTACAACATAGCTATCTAAGAAGTTAGAACTAAATTGCACTTGTAAGAAAATTAGTATAAAAAATACCTGGCAAGAGTTGTGCATTTTTCCATGTCACTAAAAAATCCAAAATAAACAATATTGCCAGACAACTTTTTCATTGCTGATTTAAGGGCATACGATACAGAACAGATCCCATATTGATTTTTTCACTGAAATTCAATATAATGTAAATTTCGATGTAGGGATTCCAAATATGAAAAGAAAAACATACCTTCATGACTTACTTTTTTGAGATATTTAACGTCGAAAATCGCTGATTTTGTGGTAAAACCCAATAATTTGCGATTTTCATGGAAATTTTAAAATGTTTATAATTTTCTTAGTACTTGGGCTATTTCAGTTCTGTTTTTTGATCTGCATTGCTTGTTTTATCGCCTTTAAATGGGATTATGATAAAACATATTAACAAAATCCGACATATTCCTTTTTTGGTGTTTTTGTATATGTAATGTTAGATTATAGCTATATTCATGGATGGGAATCGAGTTATAAAAAAAATTTGACTATTGATTTTTCCTTCATAATTTGGCAATTAGTTCTCTTGGCGACCTTCTTCTGAAAGCCAAGGAGAAAATAGGGGGTCCATGTGCTAGTTTTTAAGATATTTGAGAAAAACTGTAAAAAATATACCATAAAATAATATTTTGGCGGTAAATGACGTTGTGTTGTATCTCTCTCGTCAAACGTCCATCATTTTTACCCGCCGATTTTTCTTCGTTGTGCAAGTTAGTGTCGCACATTACATGTCAGTTTCAGTAATGGTCTCACATGGTGCAGGACAATAAAGGTATAAAGTGTGGTCTATATTTGTGTGACCCATACATACGACGATGTCCATTTATGTAAATTCAGTTGAGCCTAAATAAACTAAATAACATTCGGCCAGTTACATGCAAGTACAATGAAACAGTTAACAGTAGAATGTTGTTGGCTGAGTTCCTAGTGACACCTGTCGAAAAATTTATCAAAGCAATAATCATAATGTTTGTTTGTTTTTTGTTTTTTTGTTTTTGTTTTGTTTTTTGTTTTGTTTTTTTTTGCTAGGAAACTTTGTCTCCTATGCATGGGGGGTTTCTTTAGTTCCATTCTTTAATGTTTTTTATTCAAGTGTTACATCACGGAAAATTAGGACAATGAAGTAATTACCTGAATTGCCGTAATTAAAGGACCAAATAAAAAAATGAAAACAATATACATTTTATCTTAGAAGGTACAGAAGATAGGCCGGATATTTTACCAACTATTTAATTAACCAGTTTGATGTCTCGTAAATTAAACCAATCCTGGAGTATTTACTCTGTATAGTAATGACTTCTTAAGTTGCTACTCTTTTGCAATACGCGTCTACAGTTGTGCGACTAGTTCAAATACACAACCCATCATTGACTTTGCATCAGTACATTTCAACGTTTTACGAACCCCCCACCATATATGGCATTTTTCTAGGTGTAAAATTTAAGACCTATTTGTGAATACAATAATTAAGGGTACGTTGTTAAATTTTTACACTGTATATCAATCTAACAGATGTGTTGTAAGATCCTGGATAGTGTATTTCACCGTAATGAATAAACTGGTATGGGTTACGTTTCAAAATAATACTGTCCTTTTCCCGCGAATTCACGACCATGTTTTGAGCGACGTCACGAAATTCGGGAAAACGTTACCACTCTGCATAACAACGTTATTATCTCCCCTGTAACTGTATCGTATGCCCTTAAATGCAAAACTTAACTGTGTAAAATGGAGGTTATCTCGAGCAAATGCACATGAAGATCATCATCTGAAAACTGGATAGGACAGCCTTTGAAGTTTAGAATACTTTATACTTTTGCTTGTACTCATGTGAAATCTACCTCTCTAATTGGGGCCTAAAGAGTATGATTGTAAGGATGAACCTACTTGGGAAAATATGGCCCCTTTAAAGAGTCTTCGTAAATTTTTTTCCCACATATAAAAAGACGAATTTAAAGAATAGGGGCATTTCTAAAACGGGAACACCCAATTAAAGCATGTTGTTGTATGCAACAATGTAATTTGTGCAGATGTGAACCTCTTTTTGCACTTTTTTGTCACCCAGTTTTTTTTTAATTTGATAGCTTTGAATATTTTATTGTTGAGGAAAAAAACAATTTTTTGGCTTGTTTGGTATGTGTGATTGTTTATTTGTGGTATACACAAAAAGAAACTTGCCTGGTTTATTTTACAATACAAACACAAGCTTCTAGTGATCAAAATATAATTAGTTCATAGATCAATGATTGTCACATGTAAAACTCTTAATTAGTTCACATTTCAATTAACTCTTTTCTTTTGACAAGAAGATATATGGCTTAAATTGGTGTTAATTAAAGTGTCAGTTATAAGAAACCAACCATGAAAATATATGTATAGGGAACTGAACTGAACTTTTTTCTTAAAAACTACATATAAACTTCATTCTTTAAATTTTGAAAACATCACACAAACTAAGCACAGTGAAGGCGACATATGCCCATATATATATCCCTCAACCCTTAAGGCCTAATTTTAAATTGTAAATTCCAAATTGTCCCAGAAAAATTATGAAAAGAGACCAAAAATATAAACTACATATACATAGTAAAAGAGAGAATATACGAATTACATATAAATGCACCGAAATACACGAGGACAGAAATTTAAACTAGGATAATGGATCTTTTCTCTTGTAATTTTTTATTGAATTTGCATCATTTTCAAGAGAAGCAATACTATCAGTTTTAAAAAGCTGATTGAATTTGGTCTTTTCCTGCTGCATAAACATGTTCACAGTATTTACTGTCAAGATATTGCAAATGCATGATTATCTGTTTCTTTTCTTGATAAAATATGAAAAATGTAATGTGTAATTTAATGCATTACTTTTGTAAAGTAATTGTAATATAATGCATTACTTTCAAAAATTGAAGTAATTGTAATTGTAATATAATGCTATTTTTTTAAGGTAATTGTAATATAGTGCATTACATTGCAATGCAATTGGCCCCATGCCTGCAGTAGAAGTTAGACTATTCTATCAGTGTTTGATTGTCTTTGACGTCATTACTGTCAAATTGTACCTACATACTCAATTCCTTAAAGAAAATTACAGCTCTGCATTTTTTTTTTGTGATAGAGGGTCTTTATCCTTGACCGTAATAGTGGATAAGATTAAGAAGGATACGTTACAAATACTTTTATTGCTAAACTAATTCACACTTGAATACATATATAGTTTGTGGTTATTAAAATAAACTTGTTTTGTTTACATGTTTTGTCAGAACACGTCTGGTTTCCATAGCAGCACAGAAGTTTGTATCAGACATTGCCAATGAAGCACTACAGCACTGTAAAATGAAGTCATCGTCTGGTCAAAGTAAAAGTAAAGGAAAGGTGAGCAACTCTGCAAGTTTTAATTGATATACAGTAAAACTAAAGTATGTTTCACCGAGCTGAATATCTCAAATTTCGTATATTTCAAAAAAATACTTGGCAAGTACATATTATGAATTGTATGAAATATAATTTGAATGATGTTACTGCAACTTTTGTATATTTTGAATTTTTCATGGTTATTTCCATTGTTGGCCCACTCATATGAATAAACAAATAATTTTTGTGTTTCTTCATTGTAAGCATTTTTGGTCCTAGAAGTAGAGATTGTTATTAGATGTGAAATATTATAAATGATTTCATATGTAAATGCATTTATAAAAATAATGCAAAAGGTTCAATTTACCTACTAGTATGGGAACCATTTTGTTTTGGTACCCGTCAGAACTTTAACTTTGGTTCAAAAAATGCCAATTTCCACATGAGAACAGATCAAACAGTAATAATAATAATAATAATAATGATAAAAGCTTTATTTAAAGAGGGTAAACTTGTTTGGATCAAACCAATCTACCACAAGGCCCTCATAAACATATTTACAATACAATAGTTAAAATAATATACAAAGAATAATTAGCAACATACACATCAAAATTTAGGAAGGAATAAAAAAATACATTGACTTGCATTGTACATTCTCTTAAATTCAAGAACAGATCCCAACATGTAAAAACCCATTGTAATAAAATTCAATTTTAATAAGCATAGTTAAATTCAATTTTGAATGAGACATTTTGTTACTATTGTCATAGTGTTTAGGAGATGTCAAAAAGTGAGAGACTGGTGAAACATACTTTAGACTTGTGTTAAACAGTTTTAACCATACATTATATAATACAGTACACAACTCAACATTTCTAAGTGCATTTTGTATAAAAACATTGAGGGAGTAGGTGATTCAGTTTTCAGAAACATTAGATATCCTTTGGTTTAATCCATTCAAACAGGTTAAATATTTTTGCACATGATGGATCTTATTTGCTTGGTCTTGGATCACATTCAAACGCAAAATATAGACAATGTACAAAATCCTATCTACTTTTAGTTGTAGTTTCGTATATTGTAAGGCATAAAAAGAGCAAATGGAAAGTGAAAGATAACTAAGAGGGAATTGTTTCCTGCCAATATTTTTAACGTCTAAAATTTTTACAAGGATTTTCAAAACATTTTGCTCACACTGTTCTATGCACAAGGTTATTTAAAACAAAAGGTCTGAGTTTTAATTCTAATTCACTCATATTCCCCTAAAATATGTAGAATTCATTTCTTCTCTTGGTTTTTACAGAAGTTATCTGCAAATTATTGATATAATTACACATGCAAAACTATTTTTATTTCATGCAAATATTAATAATTTTAATGGATTTGTAGAAAAAAATTCTGTAAATATTGTGTTAGTTTGATTACAAAGTGAGTAACACTTGATGTTAATCAATTTATTCAGAGGTTACAATGAAAATAGCTAGAGAAGAATGTCCCAGTATAAATTCAATTTAGTTTGGCTTCTTATTTGTATTTCACCATACTCCCAAATTTGAATACCCCTTGTGTTTGTGTTAATTTACCTTGAATGATTTTTTGTGACATTGTAATAGATGCAATTCCTACAATAAAAAAAGACTTGAAATTTATTATCTTAAGAGGGTAAAAGACAAATTACTTCCCCAAAAAGTGAGCATAATGCCTTCAACATGAAAAGTGGTTCCTTGAAAATGAGAATTTATGTCTTGGAAGTCGTTACAAAGTACTTGATTTTTGTCGTACCAAATGTGCATGAACCTTGAGGCTAAAAGACAAAACTTTTCCCCCAAACTATAAACATATTGCAAAGGTCAACCAAGTGGCAAAACTTTCACTGAATCGAAGTCCAGATTTACAACCCACACCTACCTTCTATTACCTTAAAAAGACTACACAGTGTTTACTTATACAATTGTATACTATGTGTCTTTTAAACAACCACAGATCCGCTTTAGAATGTAAGCTTGGGGTGTAAATTTTGACTTCTTTTCAGTAAAATGTTTGCCACTTGGTTCTCCGTAGCAATAATACCTTCCACAAGAAAAATGGTTCCTTGAAAATGAGAATTTGTCTTGAAAGTCGCTACAAAGTACTTGATTTTTGTCGTACCACATGTGTATGAACCCTGAGTTTTACCATTGCAAGACAGAAAAATAGTAAATGGCTTGTCTCATAAATCTGAAAAGTAAATCTTGCTAGGAACAGAAGCATAAATGACTAGAAATACACAGCTGTATTGATGCAGATTCAATTGATATGTTATTGTAGGATAAAAGACTTACACTGACCATGGAAGACCTGACACCAGCTCTCTCAGAATATGGGATTAATGTGAAGAAACCAGCCTACTTTGTATAAGAACTTTTGTAATAAACTTGAACTAAAGTGTATTTTCATTTTGTTTATACCCAAACTTCGTTTTTTTTTTNGGGGGGGGGGGGGGGGGGGCGATGGTTCCCTCTGTAACAGATTAGCTCACCTTACTCAAAGGGTCAGCATGAGCTATTGCCATCACTTGGTGTCCATCGTCTGTCACTCTATCTGTCCATCCTTCAATTCATCCATTTTCCATCCTTCAAAATTTAATATTTTCATCAACTCCTTTGAAACCCCTAGGCAAATTCAACCTTTACAGGGATGGTGTATTGGAGGTCCTTTACATTGCTCATTTCGTTCTGATCCAATAAAACATTTCCACCAGTGCAGAACATAGTTTAAATATTGGACTGTATGGGTAAATCATATTTTCATCTTCTCCTTTGGAACCACTGAAGCAATTTCAATTTACAGGAATGTTTTATGGAAGGTCCTCTACAAAGATTGCTCATATGGTTCCAATCCAATAAAAAAGAGAGCTGCAAGCACATTAAATAGTTTTAACATTGAACCCCATGGGAAAATTACATTTACGTCTTCTTCTGTGGGACCACTAAGCAAATTCCTCCAAGTTTTACAGGAATGTTGTATGGAAGCTCCTTTTCAAAGATTGTTTTATTTCATTACGATTAAAAAAAAACAAAAACATGGCAGTCGGCTCGAAACATACTTTTAACATTGGACCCTTTGAAATTCACATTTTCATCTTCTCCTGGAACCATCAAAGTAACTTCAGCAAAACATTACAGGAATGATGTATACTAGGTCCTTTACAAAGATTGCTCATTTTGTTTCCATTTGATTGAAAACGTGGCTGCCAGCGCATAGCATAGTTTTACATTTGGACCCTATGAGAAAATCATATTTTCATCTTCTCTTCTTGAACCACTGAAGCTAATTCAACCAAACCTTACAGGAAGGATGTATGGAATGTCCTTTACATAGATTGCTCGTTTCATTCCAATCTGATAAAAAAAATGGCCATCAGTGCTGAAGATAGTTTTAAAATTGTATCCTAAAGGAAAATCACCAATTTCATCTCCTCTGGAACCACTGAAGCAAATTCAACCAACCTTTGCAGGAATGATGTATGAGAGGTCCCTTGAAAATATTGCTCATTTCCTTTCAATTCAATAAAGAAAAAAAACATGGCTGCCAGTGCAGACCAAAGTTTTGACATTAGACCCTTTGGGAAAATTATATTTTCATCTTCTACTCTTGAACCACTGAACCGAATTCAACCAATTTTTACAGGAATGATGTATGGGAGGTCCTCTTCAGAATTGCTTATATCGTTTCAATCTGATAAGAAACATTGCAGCCAGAGCTGAGGACAGTTTTTTACAATGGACCCTAAGAGAAAATCACAATTTCATTTTCTCCCCTGGAACCACTACCCACCTCTGCAGAAATTATTTATGGGAGGTCCTTTACAAAGACTGCTCATTTCCTTTCAGTTGAATCAAAAACATATGACACTAGTGCAGAACATTGTTTTGACATTGGACTCTATGGGAAAATCATATTTTCATCTCCTTTGGAACGACTGAAGCAAATTCAACCAAGCTTTATTAATTATAGGAATGATGAATGGTAGTTCCTTCACAAAGGTTGTTCATTTAGTTCACTTCGATAAAAAATATTGCAGCCAGCTCAGAACATAGTTTCATGGAAAAATCACATTTCATCTTCTCCTCTAGAACCACTGAAGTTTCAACCAGACTTTACAGGAATGATTTATAGATCCCTTTTTTAAAGAATGCTTTTTTACCTCCCAGTTCGATGAACAACATAGCTGCCAGCACTGAATCAGTATGTCCCGAAGGTCCATATATTTTAATCTGTAGAAGGTTGTAAAGGGGTCTACCAGATTGTGATGTCTACAGAAATATTGTTAAGTGATCACTTCTGAAACTGATACCCAAGATGGAACTATTTGTAATTGCATTTTTAGCTCACTTGGCCTAAAAGGCCATATGAGCTTTTGCCATCACTATGCGTCCATCGTCCATCGTCTGTCTGTCTGTCCATCAACAATTTCAAAAATCTTTTCCTCTCAAACCGCTGGGCCAAATGTAACCACACTTGATTTGAATCATCACCAGGGTATGGCTTCACAAAACTGTGTTCGAATAGTCGGCAGGTCAAACAACATGGCTGCCATTGCTAAAATAGAACATAGGGGTAAATTGCAGTTTTTGGCTAATAACTTAAAAATAGTTACAGATATCAAAAATCTGACAGCGTAAAAATGATCAGCATGATGCCATCTACCCTTCTTGAAATTTTGAAGAAAATCTGAAATCCCATCTCAGAGTTATAGCCCTTTTTAGCTCACCTGGCTAATGCCAGGGTGAGCTTTTGCCATCACTTTGCGTCCGTCGTCCGTCCGTCCAGCGTAAACTTTTCATTCAAAGATCTCTGAAACTACTGTGCAAATTGGAACCAAACTCGGCCACAATAGTCCTTGGGTGGTTTTTTCAGGTCTGTGCGATATCCAAGATGGCCGCCAGCTGGAAACATTGTTTTGACATTGGACCCTATGGGAAAACACAATCAAAGATCTTCTTCTCTGAAACTACTGAGCCAATTGGCACCAAACTTGGCCACAATAGTCCTTAGGAGGTCCCTTACAAAAAGGTGTTTTTCAGGTCTGCGCGATATCCAAGATGGCCGCCAGCGGGAAACATAGTTTTAACATTGGACCCTATGGGAAAACACATTCAAAGATCTTCTCTGCAACTACTGAGGCAATTGGCACCAAACTTGGCCACAATAGTCCTTTGGTGGTCGCTTACAAAAAAGGTGTTTTCAGGTCCGTACGATATCCAAGATGGCCGCCATCGGGAAACATAGTTTTAAGGTTAGTGAGGACATCTGACCCCAAAATAATTCCGAATTCAAAATGGCTATTTTTT
>MJUU01018903.1:43467-54477 GCA_002080025.1 Modiolus philippinarum
TCTTCTCAGAAACTACTAGTTCAATTATAACCAAACTAAGCCACAATGGTCCTTAGGTGGTCCCATCCAAAAAATGTATCTGGTAGGTCCGTAACTCATCCAAGATGGCCACCATCTGACACATAGCTTTTACATGGGCCCTATTGATTTTAAGTGAAACCCCTGCCCAAATTTTCGAATTTTTATTTGAAATGTGGTCTGAATGTTTTAATTTCAGCAATATGTATTACTTTGATTATAAGGGGAACCCCTGCCCAATTTTTTTTGAATGGTGTTCTGTTATGGGTTGTAATTGATGGTGGATCTTTCGGTTGCCATGGAAACCAAATAAGAATACTGTAATTTTAGAAAAAAAAAGTATTCTGCTAAATTTTATGTTTTGTTTTTCCTATTTGAAATGCATTTTATCTATGTCAGCCATGGTCCAGGTGAGCGATACAGGCTCTTGAGAGCCTCTTGTTCTGTAAAATTTTCAAAATTTTTCCATTTTTTATTTTTTATTTCAAAAAGTGTAACAGATAGAGGTCAAGTGTAAATTGCAAAAATGCTTAGCATATCAAGATCTACCCACCCTGAAATTTTGAAGAAAATCCTTAAACCCTTGTAGGAGTTATTGCCTTTTTTCACCGAATTTTTAAAATTTATGTTTTTTCGTCTTTAATTTCAAAACTATAGAAGATGAAGGTTGAGTGTAAAATTATGAAATATTTGCCATGCTGTGGCTACTTCAAAAGTGGTGTTGAAAATAGTTAGTTGACCGCCATTTTCAAAATGGCCGCCAGAAAAGGCTGGAAAATTCAACATTGTCCGATTTCAATGAAATTTGGTTTCCAAATAGATATTGATGTTGCGACTTCAAAACTGATGTTAAAAATTGTTCAATGACTGCCATTTTCAAAATGGCTGCCAAAAAAAGGCGGGCAAATTCAACATTGTCTGATTTCAATTAAATTTGGTATCCAAGTGGATATTGATGTCACTACTTCAAAACTGGTGTTGAAAATTGTTTGTTGACTGCCATTTTGAAATGGCTGCCGAAAAAGGCGGGAAAATTCAATGTTGTCGGAATTCAATGAAATTTGGTTTCCAAATAGATATTGATGTTGCGACTTCAAAACCGATGTTGAAAATTGTTCGTTGACCGCCATTTACAAAATGACCTCTTGACTTAAAAACTGGTGTCGAAAGTGGTCCTTAGCAAAAACGTTTTTTGTCAAAAAAGCCCAACAAAGAAATATAGTAAAACATGATCAGACATTAAATACAGTTCAAGATATTGGTGGTGTTCGAGCGACGAAAGTTTGAGAGACTGAAGATGATGTATAACTTACAATGTCAGTGGCAGGTCCAGACTTTCTGCTAAGAGGGGGCTGTAATGAAGTGAAAGTTCACTTCTGGGTTCTTTTCAACAATTTGGGTCCTAGATCTGTCAGTAGGGCGTCAAAATAAAACAAAGAAAATTTACTTTTATTACACCACAACCACAAAGACAAAACTAAAGAAAACTGAAATGAAAATAAATACAAATAAAGAGAAGTAAGTGAGAACCGAACCGTCAATCTAAAAGCGAACAAACACACAATCTCTCACTCTGCTACCTCACTCTGCAACGACAGTTCACACCAATACAACAAAATAAACTAAATACACATATTTAAGACTTAAAAATTTAATAGATAAATGATAAGTCCAAGTCCCTTCATCACTGTCTAACAATATCACAGTTCCTTCTTGATCATGTTAATGTCTCTGTATTTAAGACAACTGCTATGATATCGTAACACAATTTCCAACTTATATATTATAAGTCATATAAAATGTTTACGACCAATGTATCCATATTTTAGTTATTAGTTTCCAAACATTATGAAATGACGACGACAAAAAGCTTACGCAAAGCTTATATATTTTCACAGTGTGATACAAAGGAACGCAAATAACTGACTGACGGACACTTCAATCCATCCTATATTTTTACAGCAATACTATATTTGGACGTCACTAAAATTCTACCGACATCCATACTAAATTACATGTTTCAGATAACACCTGTATCTATATATATATCACATATTGGTGGGCTTCCTCGAGTGTGGGCTCAAGACCATACAATCAAACCAAAGTCCCCTGTGAAAGGAACAAAATGCCATTTTGAGTTCAATGCTCAACTTAATGCTGAATTCGCCATAAGCAATATATGAAACCTGCGACATGCCATACATACAAAACTCGAATCTCGACAATATTCCACGCGTATTCATGCAAATACAACTGGGTGGGGCACAATTATTCAGGATTCTCTTGGACTGATCATCCTTTCCAAATAATTCAATACCCTTGCAAAAATATTTCTAACTCCACATTTTTTGTTAAACTATCTATAACTTTGACATATTTTCTCTTCAATGTCCAGGTGCCCACTGAATCACACCTGACAAATCACACTTTTCAGGTATACTTCTATAAAAATAACCTGTCAAACCAGTTATACCTATTTCCTTTAGGTCTACTCTATTACTCTTATCTTTCATTTTCACTGCATACAAAGAAAGATAACTCTGATTCAACTCAACTATTTTACAATTCTCCCCACTAAGGAGTCAAAATAACATTTTTGTCCAACCCAAACTCACCCAAATGTAAACTAGAAATGCTAAACTATAGTATATAAACATTAATTTAACGTATCTACATGTACAACAGTTACCATAACATTCTGGAGTATTTCAAGGAACTCATTCATCTATCCTGGACATGGCATCCTGCACAATGTTCATCTTACCTGGTACATAAACCAAGTTAAATTTTAACTCTTGAAATGTAAGACTCCAACGCAAAAGTCTTTGGATACTCATCCTCATCTTCTGCAACCACTGCAAGGGTGCATGATCTGTTTCAATAATGAGCTCTTTACCATCTAAATAAATCCACAGTGACTTAACTGCCCAAACAATAGCATAGCATTCTTTCTCTATAACTGAATACTTGCACTCAGCATTTGAAAATTTTTTGCTCATATACAGTACTGGATGACGACCATCCTCAAATTCCTGTTCCAATACACAACCTACCCGTGTTCTGCAAGCATCTGTCCGAACAATAAACTTACTAGAGAAATCAGGTGTTTTCAACACTGGCTCTGATACAATCATAGATTTCAACTGATCAAAACATTTCTGATGCTCAGAAGTCCAACCTACCTTGTTTGGCAAATCTTTCTTTGTTAAATCTGTTATTGGAGCAGAGAACTTGGAGAAATTTGGCAGGAACTTCCTATAAAATCCAATTAAGCCAATAAAAGACCTTACCTGCTTTTTGGTAACTGAAGGCGCAAAATTCAATATAGCACTAATTTTATCCTGAGTTGGTTGAATTTCACCATTTCCTACCATATGACCTAAAAATTCTAACTTACGAAATCCAGTGCTGCACTTTTTTGGTCTAGCAGCTATGTTTGCTTTCCTCAAAGATTGTAATACTAACCTAATGTGAATCAAGTGGTCTTCAAAATTATCACTATAGATCCCAATGTCATCAATAAATGAGTCGGCAAATTCCTGACAATCTACAAGTACCTTTTTCATCAAACGGACGAACGATGCACTGGAATTTATCATACCGAATGGCATCACAGTAAACTGATATTGTCCCATGATTGGAGTTACAAATGCACTCTTTTCCTTGGCATCTGCATCTAAACTTAGCTGCCAGTACCCTTTTGTTAAGTTCAATTTACTCACAAACTTGGCCTTACCTAATTTATGTAGGACGTCTTCAATTCTTGGCATAGCCACAGGGTCAAATTCTGTTGTTTTCATTTCCTCTGGCCTTTCATGCCATGTTTTTACCATATTTACATGATACACCTTTTTCTTACCTCTTATCTGAACTTTATAATCTACAGAACCTACCCTATCTGTTACTAAGTAAGGTCCTTTCCATTGTGCTAAGAGTTTATTTGTACTGGTGGTAATAACACTAATACCTTACTACCAACTTCAATTTGCCTAGATATAGCTTTCTAATCATAATACATTTTTTGCTTGTTCCTCATTGTCATGAGCTAACTCTGTCATGGCCTTTAATCTTTCCCTAGTTTGAATGAGATAGTCAAGCACTGAAGTCTGACAATCTTCAGGTTCTTCCCACTGTTCCTTTAAAATGGATAAAGGTCCTCTAACATTCCTTCCATATAACAGCTCAAACGGAGAGAAACCAGTTGTGTTATTTGGTACCTCGCGATAGGCAAACAAAACATAGACCAAATACTTATCATAAGATTTTGGCTCTGAAAGACTTAAGCTTTCAGCTTGCGTTTCAGGACTCCATTGAACTTTTCACACAAACCATTTGTTTGAGGATGATAAACACTGGATACCATTTTTTCAACTTTTAACAATCTACATACCTCATACATCAATGAAGATTTAAAATTTGACCCTTGGTCCGACAATAATTCTTCTGGAAAACCTACCCAACAGAAAACTTCCATAAGTGCTTCAACAACGGACTCGGCATCCTGATTACGTAGAGCAGCAGATTCCGGACAGCGTGTTGCACAGTCTACAATTACAAGTATATACCTATTTTTACGTTCTGTAACAGGTAATGGACCAACAAAATCAACAGCTATACGCCTGAATGGGACATCAATAGGAAGAATACTCAACAAAGGAACTTTTGGTGACTTGCCTTTTGAACTACCAAGCTGAAAAACTGTACAAGATTTACAGTAAATTTCTATATCATTAAATATGCCTGGCCAAAAATAGTGTTGCAAAACTCTGTCTCTTGTCTTTTTAATACCAAGATGACCTGACAATGGTATATCATGTGCTAGCTCTAACACAGTACTTCTATATCTCTGAGGAAGAACAATCTTGTGTAACTCTGAACCATTCAACGATATAAATACTCTGTATAATATATCTGACTTCAAGATAAAATAAGTCGGCTGCTGAGCAGGATAGTCCTGAACTAAATCTCTAACCTTATCTAGTGATTTATCTTCAAGCTGAGCTTGCTTTAATTCACTTTTACTATATACTTTACCTACTGTATTCATTTTTATGTTTTCATTATTTTCACTCAATTCTTCTATTTTCTTTTGAGATTTTTCCTGGTTTTGATTTTCCTGTTTTAATTGAGCTCTTGTTTGTACCACCTGACACGAATCTGAATTATTCCCAACATCTGATATAGCAGGAAGAATTATATTGGGAACATAAGTACTCACATAGTTACCAATAACTAAGTCAGCAAACGGAACATCAAGTACTAGGGTCAATACAGTGGCAGATATATATGGAGAATCTACCTTGATCCAAACTTCTTCGCAATGTCTAACTGTACCGTCGGCTAAACAAATATCCCTAATTTTACCTGTCCTTTCTAAGCCTTGAGCAATGCTACTATGAATAAATACTGTGGTACTACCAGTATCTCGTAATACTGTAACATCCTTACCATTGACTTTCCCTTTCGTAATATCTAATATTTTACGAAAGGATATGGAGTAAATGAACATGAGACCATAACACATATGTTAGCTCCAACTGCAATAATTTTAATGAGCTGTATGGCCATTTCGGAAATTTATTCCTCATCAGCAGCACTAGAACCCAAACAAAGGAAATCCATAACTTAAACTAAACCTGTGTTTTAACTTGAGTCATCTTGTTTACCCTGTTCATGACCCTTTCTGTCAACACATAATCCAAAGTTCCCTTTCTTCCCTCTCTGGTTCTTTTTCCAGTACAATCATAACTGAGGTGACTTTTTATTTTTAGATCCTTTTGGTTATTGGTTCTCTATCTGCTTTCACATGTTTTTCGGTCAATGGACTTCCAAATGTTTTGGATTTATCTGCACTGATGAGACATAAGTTGTCGAAATGCGCATATGCAGAATATGAATTAACAGTAACTTCGGTATTTTGTTATTTATTACCACTGGGCCGATGCCTCTGCTGGTGGACTGTTAGTCCCCGAGGTTATTCACCAATCCAGTAGTCAGTACTTCGGTGCTGACCCGAAAACCGATTGTATTGAAAGTTGCAATATCTAAATTTTACAAAATTTTGTTTAAAACTAAGGAGTATCTCTCTCATGCAAAGCTCTGTCCTTAGCTGAGTTTTGGCTTTTATTCTTAGATCCTTTTGGTTATTGGTTCTCTATCAGCTTTCACATGTTTTTCGGTCAATGGACTTCCAAATGTTTTGGTTTTATCTGCACTGATGAGACATAAGTTGTCGAAATGCACGTATGCAGAATATGAATTAACAGTAACTTCGGTATTTTGTTATTTATGACATATAAAACATGTCTTGGCTTTACTACCACAGGCACCTTGACTCTGAGTACTAGACTGTCTCCTAAAATCCTTACCTGATCCTTGGTCTTTTTGTGAAACTTTATTTTGTGCAAAACCACCTGTTGATTGCCTACCTTTATGCCCTACAATTGATGGATACTCCATATTATATGCAACTTGATTAGACTCAGCTAACATAACAACTTCATTAGCAGACTTAAGTTTATGCACATTAATCCACAATCTTAGATTTTTACCACAACTAGACAAAAGTTGCTCCCTTAGCATCAAATCTGATAATTTGCCAAAATCATTACCGATACCTTCCCTCTCACACCAGAGATATAAATACCTTTCTAGCCTCACCTTGAACTCTCTAAAGGACTCGTCCTTATCCTGATATGAAGACCTGAATTTATCTCTGTAAGCTTCTGCTGTGAGTTCATACCTTTTTAAAACGGCATCTTTAATTTTATAGTTGCCACTTTCTGCTTCATTTAACCTTGCATAAGCTTCAAGGGCCTTACCACTGAGCAATGGAACTAAACGGATTGGCCATTCAGGTTTTGACCATTTCAGTAAAGCTGCCAGCTTCTCAAAAGACGAGAAAAACATCTGGGTCCTGACCCTCAACGAATTTTGGCAACTTATTGTACTTATAATCTCCCTTACCTGTAGCAAGAGGTGCAACTTGCTTCTCTTGGTGAGCTAATTCCTTTTCTTTCAACTCTAGCTCGCGTAAACGTATATCTTTTTCCGTCTCGGCGCGTTGCATCTCACGAGAAGCCGCACGTTCCTCACGTTCTGCGGTTTGTATTTCCTTCCACAGAGTAATACAATCTTCGACAGACCCCCTTTATTTATTAAATCAGTGATCCATGCTGGAGCATCCATGTCCGCCAGTTTCTACCACACACACTACACAATCGATATTCCCAACTAAGGATGCCAATGTAATGAAGAGAAAGTTCACTTCTGGGTTCTTTACAACAATTGAGGGCCTAGATCTGTCAGTAGGGCGTCAAAATAAACCAAAGAAAATTTACTTTTATTACACCACAACCACAAAGACAAAACTAAAGAAAACTGAAACGAAAATAAGTACAAATAAAGTGAAAACACACAATCTCTCACTCTACTACCCCATTCTGCAACGACAGTTCACACCAATACAACAAAATAAACTAAATACACATATTTGAAACTTAAAAATCTAATAGATAAATGATAAGTCCCAGTCCCTACATCACTGTCTAACAATATCACAGTTCCTTCTTAATCATGTTAATGTCTCTGTATTTAAGACAACTGCTATGATAACGTAACACAATTTCCAACTTATATATTATAAGTCATATAAAATGTTTACGACCAATGTATCCATATTTTAGTTATTAGTTTCCAAACATTATGAAATGACGACGACAAACAGCTTACGCAAAGCTTAAATATTTTCACAGTGTGATACAAAAGAACGCAAATAACTGACTGACGGACACTTCAATCCATCCTATATTTTTACAGCAATACTATATTTGAATGTCACTAAATTTCCACCGACATCCATACTAAATTACATGTATCAGATAACACCTGTATCTATATATATATATATCACATATTGGTGGGCTTCCTCGAGTGTGGGCTCAAGACCATACAATCAAACCAAAGTCCCCTGTGAAAGGAACAAAATGCCATTTTGAGTTCAATGCTCAACTTAACGCTGAATCCGCCGTAAGTAATATATGAAATCTGCGACACACCATACATACAAAACTCGAATCTTGACAATATTCCACGCGTATTCATGCAAATACAACATATAAGTCCTTTTATTTCAATCAGAGACTTATAATGGAACTTTCACAGGATGTTTGACTTTGTCACAACTTGGCTAAAAATTTGGAAGGGGTTATAATCTAGGTGATACATATTGCTGATAGCTGCATTAAGTCAAATTCCAAGTCCCTTTCCAAAAGGTTCCCCTTAAATCTAGTTTTTGAATATTGCTGAAATCGTAAAAGTATGCTTCAGAATACCTTATTTTCCTAAAAATTTCATTTTTTTTAAGTTTCCATGGCAACCAAAAGCTCCACTATCAGACCATCATTCAAAAAAGAATTGGACATGGGTTCCCCTTATAATCCAGGTAATACATATTGCTGAAATCAAAACATTCCGAGCCCCCCTTTCATAAAAATATTTGGCAGGGTTTCCCCTTATAATTTTATTAAATTGTGAAGAAAAAGTAGAATACTTTTTTTCAAAGATTCAGTGTTGTAGTTTTGGTTTCCATGGCAACTGAAAGCTCCATTATCCATTACAACCATTTAAAAAAAATTGGGCAGGGGTTCTCCTTATAATTTAGGTAATATGTATTGCTGATATCAAAACATTCCAAGGGGAACCCCTTCCCAATTTTTTTTAAATGGTTGTAAAAAATTTTGTAAAAATTAAAAAAAAAATTGTCGGGCAGTGGATGATAGCGATTGTAATAATACTTTGCCGGTTAAGTTTATGTTTGTTGACAATCCCGCATCCATGTATCATTTTGTTAAAAAGCATGGATGTAGCGTTGCTCGACAATTAGCAATTAATTCCGCTCAAACCGGTGTCCGTCATTCCGCCTGTCCGATGCGAACTTTTAATTTAAAGATCTAAATCCTTTTGAACTTCCGGGCTAGATGGAATCAAACTTACCTACAATAGTCCTTGAATGGTCCCCTGCTTAAAAGTTTTTCAGATCATATCCGAAATGGCCGCCATCGGTTAAATTGGTTTAATGTTGAACCCTATAGGAGAGCACATTCAAAGATCTTCTCCTCTGAAACTGCAGGGCCAACTGAAACCAAACTCTGCCACAATAGCGTTAAGGTAGTCCCCTGAAAAAGTTTTTTGGCTATATCCAAGATGACAAGCAACAGAAAACATAGTTTAACAAAGGACTCTCTGGGAAACATACTATGTATTTAAAGATCTTCTCCTCTGAAATCACTAAGCCAATTCAAACCAAACTTGGTCACAATAGTCCTTGGGTGATAACCCTCAAACTTTGTGATTTTTATGTTTTTACTTCATCCAAGATTACCAACAGCCGAAAACAGTGGCAACATAACTTTAGACTGATTGCCTCTAGGATTATAAGAAGACCATGGTACAGGTGAGCTATATAGGCTCTTGCGATCCTCTTGTTTATGGTATAATTAATTAGCGAATGCTTGAAATTTTGTGTTTGTTGTCCCATAAATATTATTATTTACACTTTAAAACTAGAGTATTGACTGTCGGAAACGACAGTGATCCCCGCACCTCCTGTTTGACACAGCAAACAGCTATAGAGCCCTGGGTATAATTTTTCTGAACATTTTTTAAATTAAACTATTGACAGTCACTATTTTTACCGTAAGGAATTAAAGAATAAATGGTTGTTAGGCAGAATTCCAAAAAAAGTAGTCTTTGAGACTTTCAGGAATTTTACCAAATTTGGAATTAATTATTTTGGAATTCCAATTGGTGAAAATGATTGTCCTAATCAAAACATATCCTAACAGTATGGTTACTGGGTAGAATTCCAAAAAATAAATGGTCTTTGAAACTTTCAGGAAATTTACCAAAACTGGAATCAAGAATTTTTGAAATTCAATTGGTGAAAAAGATTGCCCTAATGGAAACAAATCCTTACAGTTTGTTGCTAGGTAGAATTCCAAAAAATAAGTGGTCTTTGACACTTTCAGGAAATTTACCAAAACTGGATTCAAATATTTTTGAAATCCAATTGGTGAAAATGATTAACTTTAACAAAACAAATGCTAAAAGTATGGTTGCTAGGTAGAATTCAAAAAAAAAAAAAAAAAAAAAAAAAAANAGTGGTCTTTGAGACTTTCAGGATATTTACCAAAATTGGAATCACATTTTCGAATTCTAAGATTTCAGAATTTTTATTTTTTCCAAATACTTGCCAGAATGTAAGATTATATTCCAAAATGTCCAAAAATATTAGTCTTTGACATTTTCAGGAAATTTACCAAAGTTGGAACCGGAATCAAAATTCTGAAAGCTTATTGCGCATCTACAGACTATATGCAACAATTCTGCAACAAAATTAAATCCATAAATCCAATCAAAGCATGGAATGCTGTTAAGGCAGGTTCCTGGGTATTCCAGAAGTTCTGTAATTATTACTGTTTTGCTGAAATCTTGACATTTAATTTTTTCAAGAATTAAAATCCAAAATTTTCCTTCTCGGTTTAGGTTGTCTTTTCAGTTTTTATATGGGATGTTGGCAATTTATTTAAACTCTATTTATTTACATTTCATTGTCTTGCTCCTCTTTGTTGGTATACGTACATGTAAGTATTCCAAAGTACAAGCCCGAGTACAAGTGTAACACTCGGTAGCTTAATTAATGTTGATATTTCCAATTTTGTCACTTCCTCTGTCAAGTCATCTAGTTCTTAAGTTTCATTATTTTTGCATATGATTAAGTAACTCAATAACGAAGTGACTATAAATTTACTATCTACATATGGGCATTTCGACAACTTATATCAGTGCAATCTACTGAGAATGGTAGGTTGTGCTCAGCTACAAATAACAAAACACCGAAGTTACTGTGAATAATGTAAACAGAATTTCAGCATTTTGAGTCCGAAGTCGAGCACTACGTTTGTGTCCCTCTGTTTCTCTATGGCGAACAAC